>JAQQZT010000038.1:2671398-2684041 GCA_030068275.1 Clarias platycephalus | reverse complement strand
GTGGCGGTAGGAGCTTAATGTGGGAGCCCCCTAGTGACTGGGAGGAATTGGACACGATTAAATTAGGGGAGAAAATCTGAAAAAATCTGGAAAAAAAATAATAAATAAATAAATAAAATACAAGCGGCATTTAAGTCGAACTTGATATATCATGCAGAATTATTGTCCAAGAAATATTTCTGTATATAATCCCCTTCTACACTAATGCCCACCGTCTTACTAGTGCTTGGACACCATCAAGGTAGAAAGTTTTCTCAGTACACTGGAAACAAGATCGGACTGCTTGCTTCACATCTGAAACACCAGCCTTCCAGGACCTGTAACGAGTTCCTGTAATGTGCAAGTGGTGTTGGTGAATGTGCGTACTCTATCCAGACAGATGTGTTTCTTCCAAAGGTTGGTGAAAAGTTATCGTCGTCATCGTCGCATCAGTTTTCCCATAATACATATAGAAGCTGACATAGAAAGAATGTCTGTGGACTGTGGGAGGAAACTGGTGTACCTGGAGGAAACCGACCAAGCACTGGGAGAACATGCAACTCCATACACGTACCTGTAGACTGGAGATAAGATTCAAACCCACAACCCATGAAGTGTGTGCTGCCCTACTGTAGCAATATATCAATGTAGCCATGCTCATGTACTGTACGTGCATAAGGCTGAAAAAGAAGCATTTCTGCTATTGCTGCATTGATTTTTTTCAATTTGAGAGTTCAGATGAAGCTGTGTTTTGCTCAGAACTTGGTGGGGCAGGGTTTACATTTATAAAGAAAGAAGAAATAATTGATTCAGATAGACCTGAAATAATCAAAGTGATGCCAAATGTGACAGCGACATCAGCATGGCCTTGGTAATCATTAACACTGACCAGTAAAGGTGTGTAATTCACAGTGAAACAGGCAAAGCAATACAAAGGTGCACATTAGCTTTTGTTTAAAACACAAAGACTTGAATGCTATTCACACTGAGACACAGAATAATGAAAAATGTCTGAAAGGTTTCCTTTTTAAACAGCACACATCTGTAGATCATTTGTTTCTGAGGTTTTGTTAAAATTTTAATTCTAAGTCCATGAAAAAAGTGTATTTAGCTACAACAGATGGTTTTAGCACTCTTGTGTGGTTTCAGTAATAAAGCGCAGCAGGTATTTTTATGCATTGTAGTAATATTATATGTGATAAGAACAATAGGTCTTTTAAGAGAATAAGGCAGCATTGGACTTCATCCATCTGAATGTAAATGGAGCTCGACTCAGATTGTGACTCAGCCCTGTGTTGCTGACATACGGTATGTGACCACATGGATTGTCCACATGGGGCAAGAGCTATCACCAGCAGGAGTGCTAAGTGTTTCTCCTGCTACGTGTGACAAAATGACTGAGGTTCCTCTTTAAAGCTCTACCTCCACAGAGAAGGTCATGGCAGAGCGATAAGGCTGAGATATGTCCTACGGAGAGGAAGTGAAGCTCAGTGGGAAGGCACATCAGATAGAAGGATTAGAGAAGAGACAGCAGACGCACAAATCTTGTCTTTGATGTCATTCATCCTCTTGCATGTCCTGAACGGATCCTATTACCTGCACTCCTGCAACCTGAGCTGCTCTTGCCTTGATAAATAAAGGGTTCATATAAAAGATGAAGCACTACAATTTCGCAAAACCGAGGAAGATTGAGAAATCAAGCAGGGAGAGCAAATCAGTAATAATTTGATGGTACTTTATATTTTTTGATGTATGCTGACATATTCAATGTTTACTTGCGTCTGCCTTAAAGAAAATGTATCTCATCATACATCTGAACAAATGAGAGTTAAGGGCCTTGCTCAAGAACCCAACAGTTGTTTAAACCTGTGGCCTTCCAACCCCTAGTCCATCATCTTACTGTATGCACTGAGCCTTCCCTGCCTCCTATCCAAGAATCTCTGTCACCAGTCACAGATCCCAGCTTCTCATTGGGGGGGTTCACCAAATCTTCTTAAGCCAACTGTGAGACCTAATCCCTCCACAGGTTCTGGCCCCACAGTGAAGTCCCTGTTGAGCAAACCATGTCTGATACTGCTCTACCAAGAGTCAGTCAGGTCCTTCTGTTTCAGATTCATGGATGTCACCATAAAAATGTGATGTGGAAAAAAGACTTCTTTCCACATCAGCATAATATTAGTCTTTCAGGCTCACCACAAGCTCAGGGCTACAGCAGGAACATTCACAACATTTTACATTCTGGGGGATTTACTGTAGAATGCTTTTCCCCCCCTGGGTAAGCCAGATACAAAGACGTGTCTACTGTACCTTTGTGTTAATTCAAGAAACAAAGAAAAGGTATGGAAAAAAAACAAAAAACAAATTCAGGGGAAAAAAAATAAAGAAAGAAAAGTGTAAAGTCTTAAAGCAGAAGAGATAGAACAGGTGGGGGAATGTACTATTTTCATGTGATGTCTGCAGCATGCTTCAAGGGTTACCTGTGAGTTGTTTTTTGTTTTTTTTCGTTACAGGGCAGGCAGTTACCTGCTTTGAATTTGTTGAAACAAATATGTGCCCCCTGAGTGAATGCTCAGGATGGTCTATTAGATGGTCTATAGACTTTAAGCCTTACATAGGGAACTTAGGAGTTCACAAGGAGGGGTACACTCTGGATGGGATGCCAATTCATTGCAGGGCACTCACTCACACACTGTGGACCAATTGGAAATGGCAATCATGTCTTTGGACTGTGGGAGGAAACCAGGACCCTAGTCAAACTCCCTATGTTGGAGGTGTGAGGCAACATTGATAACCTGTAAGCCAACATACCACCTTATTACTCAATAAATAGCCATAATCAATGCCCACTTTGAGTAATATAAGACAGTCCAATAGTTGTGGTGAATTTAAGTTTAGGTTAGCCATCTGCCATGTGGAGGTGAGGCAGGAACGTATCCTAGATTGGCCACAATCACTGGGCACCCTGCATACACACATTCACACAATCCTTCACACCCAAGGGCAATCAAATGTAGCCAATCCACCTACTACGGAGAACTTGCATACCTCTTTGCAAACAATAAACTGAGCTTTGGATTGAATGGTTCAGTATTTAAGGGTAAACCCTAACCCTAACCCTAACCCTTTTGAATAGTCGTTGGCCACAACTACTAAGACCTCTTCATTGTGTTTACTGTACCATCCATACCAAATGATAAATTGTTATTGCATTACCAGAACACATCAATCAATTCGTACAAATCTGTTTACAGTCGGAACGAAGTTTTTTTAGGTTGACATAACCTTTAAAATCCGTTCATCGCCTCCATATCCGTCACTGAATATTAATAGGGGAAAGCGCAGCATGGTTCAGTGTGAGATCTTGGCCAGTACTTACAGCTAAACTGCACCTCTAATTCACACCATCTGAGTCATGAGAGCTCTGAATCACTGACTTCAAGAGACACACTGCTTCAGCAAACACACCGACTCACAATATGTCCACCTCCATCTGGAGAGTTTGACAAGACTCTGGAAACTTAATATGTGTTTTTTTTTTTTCTCTCTCTCTTTTTTAAACAAAACTCAGCAGCATTGCACAAATGTCACTGAGCAGCCCTGGGTGTTGACCTGTGGAGGAAATCCTTTAAACTTTTTTAAAGTGTGAGTTTAGTACACTTTGTACTATTTGCCAGTTCGCAAACTTTTTGATGTTTTTCAGTCAGTCACCCTGCCCACATTGAGACAATGTGTGAAATTCCATACCAGAAAAAAATACAGAAATGTCAATGACTCATATAGGACTCATTGATGTCACTTTTATTTTACTGATGATATCATACTTGAAGTGAAGAGTAAGGGAGGGGAATGGCTGCAGTCTTAGTGCTATATCACACCTATCCAAATTTATTGACAGATGCTTACAAGTTTGTCAGCCACTTTAGGGAAATAATGTAAGCACAACATGGCTCTGCGATTTTGTGTCCTTTCCGAAAGATTGCAGCATGTGTACTTGCCAGTTGCGGGTCCCAGGATTAGAGCAGAGCCGGGAGATGACACGATGAGCACAGAGGACTCAGTGCTTGTGTTTAGAGAAATTGGACTGTTGCAATGAATGATGAGTCTACTCCTTAATGATCTGCTGTCCAAGACTTATGCATTCATTCCAAGGTTGTGTCTCAATTTGGAAGCAGAGAGCTATGTTAGGATATACAATATGATGTTTCCAGGGGCCCGGCTGTCGCAGAGTGCTGCAATAATAAGCAGACTCTCTAAATGATGCAACACAACAATAATAATATATGACCTGATACAGATGGAACCTGAACAAGCCTCTCCTGTGCTGGGGACACATGGGACACATAACCTCCACACGGGGGGAAAACTGTTTTATTGGTGCGCGTGACATTAAGAGCAAATTTTCATTTCAGCACTAACAACTGGTTAAGATGGATTGCTAAGTCTATGAGGCCACCAAAGGTGGAATGACACTACATCTCTACAGGTCAGCTAGATAACAACGTCCCATCGGAGTCCTTAATGGAAAGCAGCAGTAGGAATGGTTTCTTTTCAACCACTGCGAGCTGCTAATGCGCACTTAGATGAACAACGACGGTATGGAAAAAGAGACCCAAAATGCTCATAAGACCATACGACCTCATCAAAACTATTCCATGAGGTTTAAGCACAATAAAAGCTTCACCATGACCAATGAGATCTTGACAGGATGTTTCTTCGAAGAAGACCCACAACAAACACAGGAACAATGGATCCTGGCACTAAGAATGGTTTACGTCAAACTTATTACCTTGGGTTGTGTAGGGGCAGTCTCCAGTGATCACTGTAAATGAAGTTAAATAATGATGGCACTTGCTGCTGGAGACGTTTAGACTGTTTGCCAATGTGGTAGGCATAGTGGAGAGCTGTTGTTGTTGTTGTTGTTGTTGTTGTTGTTGATCTCTGACAGCTCGCCCCCTGAGTGCACACAGCCTATTTCAACTCATGCTATGTTGCTGCATCCATGGCAACAGTGAAGGCTTCTGTCTTGAAAGCACAGAGAAGATAGAGTTTCCTGCAAAAGTTGGTACACTGATCAAAAGACAAAATGTGAAAAAAAACAGGCGTGTCCAACCAGGCAGTAAGTACAAGATTTTTGATTTGTATCTTTGATTATGACCTAGAGTCTGGTAACCTTAACTTTGCGTAGGTTTGCTGCAAATCGAGTTTTTGTTTATGCAGGTAGACCTTGGCCATGAATTGCGGCAAACAGCAATAGTGCTTTTCTGTTTGGTTGCTCTGCTTGACCTGACAACTGAGCTTTAATCATAAATTCCTCTCATCACTCTGTATATTTGGCTGAAATTCTGCAATGATTTTTGTAATTCATGTAAGTGTTAGACTGCATACAGCTGAGCTCCCACAGACCCCCTCACTTTGTCTGACGCTCACACGTTTACATAAGGACCGTTTCTCTTATTTGCACAATGCATGTGTGTAAAAATGATTCCTCGTGCTTCCTGAACCAACCACTCTGTCTCTGTGAGTCCTGGTGTATGGCCGTGCCATCAGGGAAGAAGAAAACCTCCATAGATGTGATAACCTGGTGATTCAGTACATTCAGGTCTTCAGCTGATATCATTTTATCGCCACATAACGTTGCTGAGTCTAGACCTGAGCAACTGAAGCAACTCCAGATCATAACACTGTCTCCAGAGGCTTGTACAGTGGACACTATGCATGATGGGTGCATCGCTTCATGCGCTTCCCTTCTTACCCTGACACGCCCATTATTCAAACTGGACCTTTCAGACCACATGACATTTTTCCAGTCCAATCTTTATGCTTCCTACTGTAGTTCCAAACAGGTGAGTTCTCTTCAACTGGTGAGTTCTCTTCTGGAAATGCTTTTACTATTCATTTAACTATTTGATTTTTGCTGTTTTAAAAAAAAAAAAAAGATGCTGTTCCTAGTAAATTGAGGCATTTTGATGCACTATAATGAGTAGCATCCTATTGTGAACAGTACACTGATAATGCAGCGGCAGCGTAAAGTACACAGGATTTATGAGGGCAGAACAATAAGGTGTAACCTCCATCATTTACCCTCCATTAAAGCTGTGTGAATCATGACTACAGGAGAAGAGTCTGGTGTAACAGACAGATCTTTTCATTCAAACTGTAGGCTACTGGTGAGCTTTCATGAAAGAATCCTTTTTAAATAATGTACTTGCCGTATGATTATAGGAGAATGAGCCGGTCCAATGAGCAGTAAAAATCACTTCTGTACATTCAGCTAGAGACAGTACAAAGGCCTCAAACACAGGGATTCACTATGCAGTTGACCAAGCAATGCTAAGAGATTCAAAAATATATGCATAAAAGTGTGCCATTACTTAGTGACAAAAAGATTTTGTAAGTAATGGGTAATAAAATGTAGTTCTTTTATTTTTTAAATCCAAGCATTCAGACGCTCGGTTTTTGATCTTGTAATGCTTTTCAACTTTCTCATCCCGACTCTTTTCTATAGGTCTAAATATGCAGTATGGCTCTTCTTTAAAAGAAAGAAAGAAAAAAGCAGGAAAAGGAAGATTTTTTTTTTCAGTGAGGATCAAATGATGGAGATTCGTTCTTGCTCTTGAATCTGTCCTGCTTTTTTGTTGACGAAGACTCAGAGCTTGTTACTGCATACAAAAGCCCCTGTGCTACCCTTCACCTTTATCTTTTTTTTTCTTTAAAAAGAAGGGAGTGAGAATGAGTCCATGACCTCCAGAGAGAGAGAGAGAGGGAAGGAGTAACGTCGAATGGCATTTCTATATGTCAGTATGTCAGAGCTCCTGTTTCAGTGACACAGTGCTAAAAGCCGACCGTAGGAAAATTACAGTTAGATTTAAAAGTGTGTGTGTGTGTGTGTGTGTGTGTGTGTGTCATTTTGTTTTGCTGAAGCTCAGGATGCGTAATGTACATAATGGCAGAGGAACTCTGCCTTTCGTGGCATTAGTGGCTCCTATTAACCCTCCTTTTGTGTGTATTTTCACTGTTGTAGCGATGACATGTTGACTGGCTGCTTTAACAGCTTCGTAAATTGATTCGTAAGTCGACTCCCGCGGTATTCATACAGTGGTTTAACGGATGCAGTCCTGAGTGTGTAGCAGTGTATAGAGTTACTGTATGGACTCTAGGCTGGTCTAAGAGTATCTAATCGAAATGGTCTTAATGGGTCTAGATCTGTTCGAATGCAGTGAGAAAATCATTCGATTCTGAATCAATTAAGTTGGAGGAAGTGAATCAGACATGGTATATGTTTTGGGTTGCAAGAGATGTGAGCTGATAACCCGCGCCATGAGGTGCAAAATAAGCCAAAGTCCTAATGAAATATGAATTGGACTAAAGAGTAAAAAAACTAAGATAAATTCTGGGTACTGCATGCAGCTTTTATGGAAGTAATTTGAATCAACATTAAATCATTTGCTCTATTTCTGTGTGAACCCGCTTACCTGTTTCTACCATCCGATTTCTGACCATGCTTTCAGCTTCTACACACTTCTCGTCTATGGATTTGCTGCTTTTATTATATATATATAATTATAATTTTTTTCCATTAATGAATTCAATTCAAACAACAGTATTAACAGGGTCACAGGACGTTATTAGCGGCTTTTTTAGGAACTAGTAATTAGGAAAAAGCAGACCAAACATTCCAACGGTTCAGCTTGTACTGTATGGCTTCCAGCAGCAACACATTAACGTTCTTTTGTGACCCTGCTGCGACATGATTCTCAAAGCCCACATTAAAGCTGAAGTTCAGCATCAGCCATGCCTAATAATAAACCATGAGGATGCCTGCTTCATTTGGAGATGCATGCACAGCTGTTTATATGAAATGGATATTATGAATCTTAGCTTAAGTCTGAAAAACAATTAAGGATAGAAATTACGTTGACATAAAAAAAAAAAAAGTTTGTTTAAATTCTGCTTCACCCATGCCTAATAATAAACCATGTTCCGTTTAGAAATGCATGCACAGCTGTTTTTATCAAATGGTTTCATTTTTATTAAATCTGATTACCCCTGTTTATGAAACATCAGCCCGTCTAAACAGCATTTTGATAATGTGTATTAAAGACAGACGATGCGATATCCAATTACCCTGCATGCTCTCCAAGGTCAAACTCAAAAGGGATTTTCAGTTTAATCTTCTGGTATCGCAAGCCAGAAATAATGACACTGCATGCATCATACTGTACCTGACACAGCATTAATTTCCCAACCGTCAAAGTCAAACCCCTCCAAATAAATGGCGCCTCCCCTGCTTTTAGAGCTCTGCCATGGATCTTTGACACTTTTAACACTGAGCCTTTTGGATAAGGGATTTTGAAGAAGAAAAAACGAAATAAGACCAACACTTCTCTTCAAAATGCAGGGAAAGGGAACACCTGAGTGAAGACCCTAAAAACATAAAGTGTCCGCTCCTTGTTCTGAGATTACCCTACACACCCTGTCCTGATACAAAGGCAGCACACACACACAACGACACACACACTTGCTGACTTTCATAACCTCTGAGTCCAATAATCTATATTTGATTTAGCAGCCAGTCATGGGGTCAAAAGGGAGTTAATGACCTCTTATACTCAGGCTAAATGTCTCCTATCTAGTTGTCATGGACGTTAGTGTGGATTTAAAGGTGTAATAAAATTTACGAGACTGCAGTTTTATCCTTATTAAATTTACGACAGATGTTCAAGTCAAATTGGGACTCGAAGGTGACAGAAGCGATTGACATTTAAAGAAGTCTTCAAGCACAGTACGGTGATGAGACACTTAGCCGCAGTAAAACATTTGAATCATATGAATGTTTTTGAAGAAGGCCATACATACTCACATTCGGTACTATCTGTGCCATTCTATTAATCCGTGCCCACAGCTCATATCGACAGTATGAGTGACCATATGGATGTAGTGTATGAATGGTGGATCCTGAGCTTCTGGGATACCAGAAACACCGAGGGGATGGAATGCACTGTGTGTGAGGGAAGCCAGTCCAACTGCAAGGCATCACACACAAGCAGACATTTAACTGGAAGAATTATAGCAGGCCTGTTACCTATAAACCTTTGACATTTGTCTATAAAATCCATAAACATGAATTGAGAAAAGATACCTCTTACTTAAGTAAATACTTAGCATTGACGTTGACTTAATGGCAAAAAAAAAAAAATGCAAACACAACACATTGTGGTTATGCAGCATACAGTCGGACCCAGGTGCCTCCTACTGTACTTCTGCAGTGTCTCCTACATCGAAAGCCAAGGACACAATTATATCCCAAATTCAGACATAAAAATATACTTGCATACCACCATACAGTACAGACCTCACAAATGTACAGAAAAGGAGACCAGGATGGAACCTGCTGAGTCCTAAGTTTTTCACTCCAGTATGACTTCCTCTCAGTGTGATTCCCTTATTAGTGAATAATAAGCATCACCAGTTTGATGGTCCATTTGTCACATATACAGTACAGTATGTTACTGTACTTACTTTTATTTCTTCGCGTACCGCAGCATGTTAGGAGGCTAGGGAGCCCTGTCAGAGCACAACTGGGTCAGCCAGCTAAGATAAGGACCTTTGGAGCACACGGGGTTAATGAAACTGGTGGCAACTTGGTGGAACTGGGGCTTGAGCTCTGAGCTTCCACTGCCAAGAAAAGTTTCTAAGCTTAGTGCTGTTATGTTTGTAGGAACTCCAATCACAGAGATGGGCAGCAGCAGAGCTTTGTGAGCTCACGTCCGTTTGAATTCTCAAGTGCTTCGCTCTCGTCTCAAGAATTTTCTTACGTTTGCTCGTTCGCACAGCTTGCGCAAGGTCTCGCCTCCCGCGTCGGAGGTGCCAAACAGTTTGCTGTAGTATTTCTCCAAAGCCCTCCTGTGCCTGGCCTTCCGCTTTTGAAACCACTTTTGTCGCAGCCCTTCTGGCGCTGCTACACCTCTCAGTTGAACCAAGAATACTTTCTTATTTAACAAAAAGAAATTAATTGCAAACATGTTGAAATCCAGAAC
The DNA here is from genome assembly GCA_030068275.1 of Clarias platycephalus. Classification (NCBI taxonomy): domain Eukaryota; kingdom Metazoa; phylum Chordata; class Actinopteri; order Siluriformes; family Clariidae; genus Clarias; species Clarias platycephalus. The sequence goes on along the minus strand of JAQQZT010000038.1, from coordinate 2,674,025 downwards.
AGACAATATTCAGTGAGAGAGCAGTAAGATTTTCTTGTGTTTTACTTGAAAGTTCAACCAGGTTGTAAGAGCCAACAATCAATGGACTTTGTAACAGTGATTTTCCGCTCTACTGCTCAAACACTCAATTAGTTTAAGTTCATGACTTTTGCTTCAGTGTAATTTAAAGAGATCGATATCCAGCAGGAAGCACCAGGTGCGCACATACTGTTATTTGTAACATGTAAGAAAGCGTATTCTCCTTGGCTATCTTTTGTCATATCTCCATCTGATTGTTTCTCTCCCACCTCGCGGAAAGAGAATCGACCTAGGTCAAGTCACGTGTTACAAATGAGGTCACAGAGGGAACTCTACGCACAACCAATCACCAATAACCGGCTCTCAAACCCTTTCCACATTCCCAGATGACTCCTGGCTGACTCCGCTGAATGAGTTTCCACATGAATGCTTGCGAATAGGAAACTGTAATATTAACCTCACATGGTGTGGAAGAATGAAGAATCAATTAGTCACACAGTAAATTGGATAGGGAGCTGGGAGTAGAGAGGAGGAGGCAGGTGGCTGATGGTGTTCATCGACTGAACAATGAAGAAGAGTAAGTAAACTATGTAAAAGCAGATGCTGTGTAAAATTTGCTGAAACTCTTTAGGCTTTGATGGAGCGTGTTTAGGGACGGGTTCGAACCTGGCAGATAGAGTATACAGCAAAGATTGGTTTCAGGAGATGATCGTTGTTCGTTTCTGTGGAAGACTTTCAAGCAGACTTTCCAGTGACTTTGTTGTTAAGTAATAAGTGGGCAATTAGCAAAAAAATTTTAAATCACTGAGAAAAATCTTCTTATCTCCAATTAGATGTTAAATAGAATAGGTACTAAGATAGTAAAGATCCGACAGAAAGAATCCCTTTTTTTCCTCCATCAGCATCCGTCTTTATCTTTTCCTCTTATTCCTATTTAACCGGCTTTATCTCTGAATCACACTGAAGTTTACTCTGACAGTAATTCCTAAGCACGGTATTATTCATCAGGCTTTTTCTCCTCAGCCTGGCTCATCATCTCACTCGTCACTTGGTTCAATAGACTGAACTGAGACTTAACTGTCATGAATAAAACAAAAGCAGCAGTAAATAGCAGCTCTCTTTGCATAACAGAAGGAAAGACCAGGGACCAGAATGATCCAGTGCTTTCAGAAAGCAGACATAAAGAGTTGGAGTGCAAAATGATATAGCATACGTCTCGAATGCAAACCTTGTCTCTGACAACTTTGAGCGATGAAAGACAACGGTGGCATCACTGCGTCTTTAGATTGCCGAGCACTTTGCATGCTAAAAACATGCTCAATCACTTACCTCTGGCCTCATCAAAAACAACTAATTCTAAAGAAAGCTTTGGTAGCATTGATGTTCCTGTCTGCTCAGGAAGGCCAATCATTTGTATGTTCATGGCAAAACTGATTTACATTTAGTGATGCTCACAAAACTCAAAAAAGGCAAAGAGAGATTGTGTTCTTCTTGGTAAATATTAGAACTCCCGTCAGCAGTAACACAGAGACCAGTAATATACAGTATTACAGGCTTTAAGAGAGAGACACACAAGCCTCCCATTGCCTAATCATATTCTTGCAGTAAAAACATACACCATCACTAATTGAGCCTCCTGGAAACATCTCAGTGTGTTCCACAAAGACAACAACTCTGATGATGATATGCTGGAGAGGTAGCAAAGTGGACAGGTGCGCAAGGTCACGTTGGTCGACCCTGCTAACGGCTACCTCTTGGAGACGACAGCAGACAGGAAATTAAATTCATGGCAGGGTAAGATTGAATATAGGGAACCAGTGAAGAGGAAAAAAAAGTTTTTTCATGAGCCGGTAGTGGAGACAATGTTAAAATTTTTAAAAAGGAAGGAAGGAACACCTGTGGACACACTGCTGCGCTCCATCTGCTTGCTTGGTCTTTGTCTTTTCATTTTTTAATGAACTCTGCTGGTTTCCACTCACTGCCTCGATGCGATGCAGTCTGCATGGCGTAAGGTTCGAGCCCAGCCAATGACACACTGTGCGCTGATGAACGCTGTGTGTTCCATCATTTCTCCATCCTCTATGTCCATGTGTGTTTTTAGCCTGGTCGTTCGGGATTATGAAACCAAGTGGGGGTCATGTGGCAAAGCACGTGGTGTGGTTTCTCACAGCAGCTTCAGCGGTGATGCCAAATAAACAAACCGATGCCAATGTCCTCCGAGAACTGTGCTAGAATAACAGGTTCAGAGATTTGAATGCAATAACACCATAGACATGAATCCTTGATGAGTTAGCATCTTGTTCTACAGGTGTGCTTTAATCTTTACCACGTCGGACAGAACCATCATCACGTGACTCAAATCTAATTTAAGCTGTAGACATGGGATAGTTTCGAAGACATTACCATTAATTATTACAATTAATTATATTGAATAACAAACTATACGGTCAGTGAGCAGAGCAGGGAATCTTATAATGAACAAGACCTATTGTCATGTATTGTACTGTACTTATACACTCAACTAAAGGATTATAGGAACACCTGTTCAATTTCTCATTAATGCAATTATCTAATCAACCAATCACATGGCAGTTGCTTCAATGCATTTA
>JAQQZT010000038.1:2544776-2554845 GCA_030068275.1 Clarias platycephalus | reverse complement strand
TTCACGTGGAATTCCAATAAAATTGATTCATGTTTGTGGCTGTAATGTGACAAAACGTGGAAAAGTTCAAGGGGGCCGAATACTTTTGCAAGCCACTGTATATATATACAGTATATATTGTATATAAGTCTCTCTCTCTCTCTCTCTCTCCTTGCAAACTCTCTCAAACAAGCAAACAGATCCTGGAATTTTAGACTTTACATTTTGATGATATGGAATGTGCCCTGCGATGGATTGGCACCCTGTCCAGGGTCTACCCTGCCTTATGCCCTAAGCCTCCTGGGATAGTCTCCCGCAACCCTGAATACAGGTTAAAGCGGTATAGAGGATGAGTGAGAGAGAGTGATCTGGAGTGTCATACCTGAATACCAATAGTGAAATGAATTCTGAATCCTGATTGGTCGGAAGCTGTTGATTAGCTGTTGATAAAATCCCAGCTTTATATTAAAGTTTGATCATTTCCATAGCAACTAGGAAGTGTCCATGTAGGTGAATTCATAAAAGTTGGAAGATATCTTTAAGGATTATTGTTGTCAAATATTTATGGAAGGAGTCTCCAGTGTGTGTGTGTGTGTGTGTGTGTGTGTGTGTGTGTGTGTGTTATGAATCTCTGATTTGTATCATCCAGTAGAGACAATTCGCCACCAAACCACCAGAGGTCACTGATTATCTTTATTTATAAAAGTTCCACCTCATTGTTTTGTATATCATATTTTAACCCCTTGCTTGTATTTAACATTCTGCTCTTGGTGTTCCTTTTTTTTCATCACAGTTTAAGATGACTGATCTGATTCCTATCATGGATTAACATTGTTAATAAACCTTCTGCATATGCATTCTCTTACATTTGTTGAGTCTGTGTTCTACAGTATATTATGTTGTGACATCATATGTGCTTGAGTCAAACATAATTACTAAAGCAATACACACTGGATGTGTGCAGCTGAAACGCTGGACTCACTCGGCCTGCAAGACTGAAACAAGAACAAAGCTGGACACAGCATGAATCGCTCGGTGGGATGTTAAACTGTAACAGCAAAACAAACAAAACAAGAACGAATCAGAAATTTAACTCCGTCTGTCACCGGTTCATTCGCACACTACAGACGATTTGGGAACAACAATCATGGTAAAGAATTTAATGAGGACTTAAACTGTACAGGCTGTTATTCAGACCTCGGATGTTATGATAAACATCAGTGCACCATACATTTCCAGCAGGTCAATTAACACCGAAAGTGGTTCTGTAACATGAATATTTATCTATTTATAGGATTATTACTAAATATGGGAAACCCATATACATCTAGGAAGCACTGTAGTTCAACTAGGGACGGTACCACTCAAAAGACACATCATCATTCAGTTTCCAGATATGGTATTAGGTAATTAAAGTAACAACAACTACAACAGTCATTTGTTATTTTAAGACACGAAGGTCAGCTGTTCTTGAACAGTTCTTGCAAGAACGGTATTGTCAAATGCATTTGCAAAACCCATAAGCTCCATGATTGTTAAAATGTATGTAATTAAAGATTGATTGATTTAGTGAGTGATTGAGTGAGTGGCTTATCATGTATATTTATGTTCTTTTTTTTTTAATAGAAAATGTGCATGCATGCTCGCGTGTGTGTGCACCTAGAGTTTAGCATTTGCTCTCTGAAAATAATGAAAATAATATCTCACCTCATCATGAGCTCTGACAGAACAGAGCAGCCCCTCTGGGACCACCTTACATGCAAACATATTGCCGTTCGTGCTGTAAAGACAAAGCACTCGGCGTGAGATATATTGTTTCACCAGGAGGATTGTGCTTTTTTATTCCGTCTTAGTTATTCCTAACTTTTCGTGGTAGGGTTGTGGGGTACGGCCTCCATGGATCAGATTTGTTTGTCTGGCGCATCCCATGTATACTCAATCAGATTAGGAATGTGGTGGCCTTGGGCTCTTTGGGTCCTGTGCACAGGAAGCTGTGGTGGATTTTGTGTTCTCGTGCCTTTCTGTGCTGCATTTGCGCGATAGATTGATCCTTGGGATCGGATCAGACGGGCTCTCCTCACCGTTGCGTCTCCTCGTCTCTCCAGGCTCCGTGTCCTGTTTACCCGGTCGACTGTTCCTGATCCTCCGTCCACCAGCTCCAGCACCCTATCAGCTAAGACTTTCTGGTTCACTCATCCCAAACATTTATCATTCTTTGTTAATTAAAGCGCCCGTTCTGGTTTTCTGTATTCCTGTCTGTGGAGTCTGTCGTTCCGTAACAGCACCACAGCTATAAATAAACTGGTGTGACACGTTGACACCTGCACAGCAATGACTGGCGAGACCTTGTACGCTGATAAGTCAGTTCAGCTGACAGAAGATTTAGTAGAACGGAGTGCGGATAATTTTTCACTCACCCTCGTAAATAGACATTTCACAATGAATACTGTAACAGGTAGTTATTCAATTAAAATATTTGCATAATTAGAAAGAATAATAAAGTTAATTAGAAGGAATAATAAAAGAATAAAGAATAGCTTTAATTTTGGGTTCAGTCAATTATAGTGTATAACTCCTTAAGTTACTTGTAGTGTAACTTCTTTGTTTCTCTGAGTCAGATCTCTAATGAAAATCTATTTGATTAAACTGACACTTTTACAACATTAATTACAAACTTCTTAACTTTTCTATCTGTAGACTACTAAAGACTATCATCTCTGTATTTTATACCCTATTTATCAGACAGCAAACTAAAGAAATATGTTTAACCCTGTCCTAATTTATATTGTATCCTATGAAACTTCACTACAAAGAATAAGTAGTATGCAGTTACCTAGAGAATTAATACTGATGTAATTACATTTTAGTTTATTCTCCTACTGCAGACTGCACCAGGTTATTGCCCTGATTAGTTATTTCTCACTGGATGAAGTGGAGTTATTCAGTGAAAACCCCTGGTGAAGACTGTGATTAGAATGAAAAGATGCAGACTCTTGGCCCTCCCTGGAACCACGGCATGTGACAATGAATGTAAATGTATGCCACACTGCTTCCCAGCTCCCAAGTGAATGAAACATAGATTTATTCAGATTTTAATCCTTTGCTCTTTAGTCCTTTAACAATACAATGTGTGTGCAGGATTATGTAGTGGAATGTAATACAAGATGCAAGTTAAAAATGCAGTTTAAATGCATTTTAATATGTCAGTAAATAATAACAATAATTAATAATTATGAAATAACTGAAAAGTTGGTGGCAAGGTGGTGTAGTGGTTAGCACTGTCGCCTTGCACCTCTTCAGTCCAGGTTTGATTGCCGGCCAGGTTCGATTCCTGTCTCTGTGTGCATGGAGTTTGCATGATCTCCCCGTGCTTGGTGGGTTTCCTCCCACAGTCGAAAGACATGCAGATTAGGCTAATTGGCATTCCCTAATTACCTGTAGTGTGTAAATGAGTGTGTGTACTGCATGTTTGTGCTCTGCAATGGACTGGCACCCTTTCCAGGGTGTACCCCGCCTCATGCCCTAAGTCTCCTGTGATAGGCTCCAGGCCCCCCCACGACCCTGTATGCAGGATAAAGCAGTATAGACGATGAGTGAGTGAGTGAAAACAAGTTAACCTCAATATTTCTTAACATCTGAGATACAATGGAACCTCGGATTACGAGTAACACGGTTTACGAGTGTTAAAATAAAATAAATTTTGACTTGAAAAACAAGCATTGTCTTGGTTTACAAGCACTGAGTATCATGTATCACGCATACGCTTCTTGTTTTGACACCGAGCGTCACGTGATCACAACTGAGCCAATGGTTTTTCTCTCTCTTGCACTGCAGAATTGTAGGTAATCGTCTCCTACACAGAGAGTGTGTGTGTTTGTTTGGGAAGCCGAGAGGAGGAGGGGGTGGGAGCTGGGCTGTAAAGCCGAGAGAGAGAGTGTGTGTGTATGTGCGTGTGTGTGTGTGTGTGCGCGTGTGCGCGCGTAATTTGACACTGTGCTCATTCACTTGCACCAACACACACACACACACACACACTCTCTCTCTTTACAGCCCCTCTCCCAGCCCCTCTCGGCTTCAAACACAAACACACACACTCTCGGCCTTGCTCTGTCGCGATTCTTTTCAAAGGTAAGGTGCTGGTTCAGTTGTTGTTGTTGTTGTTTTTTTTTTTACTTTACAGCAGTGATTCTGTTAGTTTGCGCTTACGCGAGTGTGACTAGCGATATCCTTGCTAATTTTTCAGATAATGTGTGTGTGTGTTTGTGCACACACACACACACACACACACACACACACACACAGCGCCTGCATGCACAAACGGAAACACTTATCTGTTGGGATTTATTTTTACTTAAATAAATAAATAAATAGCGCAGGTTAATTTGTTTTATTTTTTACTTTATATTTTGTATTAATTATTTTTATGTATTTATTTTTTGAGGCTGTAGAATGAATAATTTGAGTTTCCATTATTTCCTATGGGAAAATTTTATTTGGTTTACGAGTGTTTTGGAATACAAGCCCACTTCCGGAACGAATTATGCTCGTAATCCGAGGTTCCACTGTATATATAAACAAATAAATATTTTAAATACTAGATATCACCGTGATGCTCAATCCTGGTCCTGGAACGCTACCAGTCCTGCACGTTGTAAGGTTTTCCCTGCTCTAATTTAATTCAGAAAAGGCTATTAATTAGTTAACTATTCAGATGTGTGAGTAGCTGAGAAAACATTAAAATGTACAGGGCAGGTGGTCCACCAGGACCAGGGTTGAGAACCGCTGGTGTTAAAAGAGTGCCTTGTGCAGAGTGAAAACTTTGCAGGTGCAGATGCAGGTATTTTTTGGCATGTTAATAATATTTAAATTGTCTCCACTCCTTTGCTTATTCTTCTTGCGCTCCAAGAACCCAATGTCAAGCCTTCTCAGTAGAAAAGTCAGTGATTAAGTGTCAAGCTTCCTAGGCAACTGATTTTCATTGGGCAACATGGCAAGTCTGTTCTGGGAAATAGTTGACCTTTAAAGCATCCAAAGAGCACCGAGGCCCATTTCCTGGCAGTGTGCAAAGAGCAATGCACACCTCACCAAAGATGCTTATCAACTGTATCTTATGGAATAAATTACATAGAGAAAAGCATCACATTCTAAAACAATGTTCACACCGGTTTGGAATCGAGTGTGTCATCCACTACTGATGTCTATGGAATAAAAAATAAATTAATAAATAAATTCCCACTAATTCTGTCACTGCTGCATTGCTGCTTTCTTTTTCTAAAAGGTCTAATTGTAAAATACTGTCTTTTTTTTCTTTTGAGGCCATGTTCTATGTTAAATTGATACCTAATGTGCATTTTTCTAGCAATCAATGTTGCATCAGAGAGAAGAGCTTCCCATTCATTCTGAAGAGTCTGCATCTCATTCTGTGATGCTTTCACATCGCCTGCTTATGCCTCCTGATGGCATGACTAGCATCAATGCATTACAGTAGCCTACCTTTAGAAAGAGAGTGATGTTATTTAATATCAAAGCATTAAATGGCAGCAAGTCAAGTAGCTTTTACAGTACTGTCCTTTTAAACCACACACAGCTGGAACAGTGCAAAGGAAACAAAAATCCACATTCTCAACAATCATGATGCTACATAAAACAACTAGTGTACATGAAACTACACAGAACTATATAAAGACACATACATACAGTACATACATGCATACATGCCTACATACATGCATACTTTATTGATCCATCAGGAAATATCGGGACGACATATGTTGCACATGTGCAAAGTCTGTCTCTGTTGTCTCACTTTCTTCCACAGTCTTATTGTTAAAGTCCTTGAATTCAGGAATGCTCAATTGCTCAATTTCCTTCTAATGTTGGAGCATATAGTTTAGTAACTCCTTTATCCCGTACTGTAGCTTGTTTTAAATGTCAGAGCATTATTATTGGGCCAGCCTGCTTCCCAATTTCTTTCATCCATGATATTTTGTACTTCCTCAATCAACTGGGGTTCTTAATGAGAGAGCAGTCCTAGTGAACTTAGAAAACTGCACTAGGTGTTTGGTTTGGTGTTACCAGTGAATGGTAATCCCCAGTGCACTGTGATATCTTGACTTCTCTGTATTATAGTTTTCTCAGTTTCTGACTGCATCTCTCTCTGCATCTGGTAATCAATGGCAAAACCACCCATGAGAAAATGTTGTAATTTTTTTTTACCCATTTAATGTAGCAGTCTTAATGTGCCTTACTGCTTTCATGCTTTGAAAATATATCCTACATCGAATGGCACTTAACATGACATCTTTTATATCCATGTTGACTACTGAGTGCATTATGGGAACCATTTTTTTTTCATGGATGAAAAGCACACACTGGATGCAATAAAGTGCATCTCTAATTTTGCTATTAATCACCCAGTCTCTTTTCATCTTGTCCTTTCCATTTGCAGGTTTTTACGTATCCCAAATATTCTGAGAATGGCTTTTCCTTTGAATTGTTTGCCATTTCTTCATGTTCATCATACAGACCTGGATCATCCAAGAGAAAGCCTACATGTTCTACAGCAACTTTCCACACCTTTAAGCTTCTTTGTTCCTTTGGTGCACTTGCTTTATTTTCATCATCTGCACTGCCTCCATATACATTTGTATCTTGTTGCATAATTGAAAATGCGTTATTGTGTTGTTGAATATACGTACATGATTGAAGTACATATACACTCACCAGTCACATCATTACATACAGTAGACCTTATTAGTACTGGATTGGACCGACTTTTGCCTTCAGGACTGCATTGAATCTATACCACCACATCCCAAAGGTGCTCTATTGGATTGATGGATCCAATTGGATTGGAACTGCTGACTGTGGAAGCCATGTAGTCATGTTCATGAAACCAGTTTGAGAGATTTTAGTGTTTTATCCTGTGGTCATAAAGAGATGGACATGGACACAGTCAGCAGCAATACTTAGTTAGGTTTTGGCATTTAAGCTATCATAATCTTCAGCATCTGTAGCATATTTGCTACATCACGAGATGATGTCATGCATTTTTGTCTTGTGCTTTCTTCCAGACTGTTATTAATCCAACATTGTACAGTATGTATGCAAATCATATTCAAGACCACATGTGACATGGTGGTCCTTGAGCTCACTTCCACCCTGAAGGGGGTCCATTTCTCTCATTATGCTTCTCATGCAGTAGGCACTAGATTTCCTTGGTTCCTTGGGAGATGGCTGACTGCTTGCTAAGAAGGTCTTGGCATCCACTCCAAACCAGCTATGCAGTTACCATGTGTTAGCGACCTTTTATCTCGGCTCTCCTTGAGCTTGTCTACCCTGCGTAGAGCCCTAGGTGGTTCTTTAGCTAATGTCATAGCCTCAACAAGAAGCCCTGTACTTTGTGTTCTCCCCTGCACCAAGATGAGGTACAAATACAGATAACATAGGGGATTAAACCATGCTAAATTGGTAATAAGGGTGCTCAAAGTGTGCCAAGTGTGTTATCATTAAACTGGATTTGGAACTGAACTCAATAAGATTTAATAGATTAAAATAGAGTTAGGCAGTAGCTTGTTGTTAGCATTGTTGTCTTAAACGTCTGGGATTGGTGGGTGGGGCTAAAACTAGCCTCAGGAGTGTGTGCATTGAGTTTGCATGTGTGCATGTTGTCCTTCTGCTTGGTGGGTTTTCTCCAGGTTTCCCCCACAGTCCAAAGACTGTGTTGTAGACTAATTGCCTTTTCCAAATTGCACATATTGTATGATTGTGTGTGCATGTCTTCTGCAATGGGTTCACACCCAATTGGTGATGATTGGAAATGAAGTTTGATTCCCAATTCTTCACAATTTGTCCAATGTTTCCCACCAGGACCAATAGCTTGATGAATATACCTCATCTCCTTGACATGATTATAAAAAACTTCCCTGACTCAACCTTCTCTAACTTGTTGCAGAATAGGAGCAGTGTTTCACAGCTGTAACCAATGGTACTCCAGCAGCATCTATGGCCCACATATCCCTAAAGAGCATGGGACCACAGTACAACCTAAATACATCTGTCATGATTTTTGTGGCAAGTGGGGTTGGCCAGAATCCTATCCGAAACATCTGTTAATTCTGCTGTCAAGGAAACACTATCTCGCCTTCACCCACCAGCTCCAGGAAAATGCCAAATGCGGCTTCCAGAAGCTTGGCTGGGTTTTAAAGAAATGGTGGACCTCACAGTATTGGAGAAAGGTGTTGCCAGATTGCCAGAAGGGATTAGCAGAGCTTGTATATTGTAATGGCGGTACAACTGGCTTGGTATCATAGCATTGGGATTCAGGCTTTACTCTAACCTCAGTCTATAAAGAAATAATTCAAGGCATGACAATGGATAGAAGACAAAGGGTGATGGTGAGATGTACTGTATGTGTGGGGATTTTAAATTGAATTTATTAATTTATTTTTTGTATGTATTTGTTGTTGTTGTTGTTGTTCTTTTGGCTGCTCCCGACAAGGGGTATTGCATAATTGATGGTCAGATTATCCAAAGGGGTACCCAGAAGTCATGCCTTGCAAGTTGATCATTGTTGATCCAATAGTCCTTCCTTGCTTTTATACAAATAAGTTGTCAGTATACAGATGATTAACTCATACATAATAATTTCCATAACAGTGGCATTTAGAAATCTAATAATGCATGATGCCCTTTCTTTAGATGTGTTTATGAATCAAGTCTATTTCATGGTCAATAAGTCATTCGGATGTGTAAATGGGATTTTACTTAAGATCATAATTAATAATTAATATGCATTTCTTAAAATAGTGTCTCAGTTATTCAGATAAGCATGTGACAGACTGTAGGCCTTGCTCGCCTAATGAATCCCTAATGAACCTTTTTTTTTTGCACCAACGAGAATATAGGAAAAAATAACAATAAAACATATACTATACACAATAAGAAGAAAAAAGTTAAATTTTGGAATACATGGATGCCATTCTAAATTTAGCATGTTTTTTTTTACTAGTAGAATGCCAAGTAGGTTAAGGCTCTGGGTCACTGATCAGGAGGTCAGTGGTTCAAGTCCCAGCTCCACCAACCCACCATTGTTGGCCCTAGATCATGGCACTTAACCATCTCTGCTTTATATCATGCCTGACCTTGTGCTCTGACCCCAGCCATCAAGCTGGGATATACAATAAGAAGAAAGAATTGCACTGTAATGTATGTGTTATAAATTAATGCTTACCTTACAATAACTATGAATTTTGCTCTCTTTTTAGAAATCCTATAAGATAAAATCTGACACGCAAGCACAATTGAATTATGTACAGTAGTAGGACAATGTTTATAGTCAAGGCACAAGAGCAGGTCTACCTGTTAATACTTTAACAGAAATAAATTAAAGGTTTTGGAGTAGCCTAGTCATGGGAATCTGAGATGTTGATCTCGACCTTTTACTCTGTTCTCAACCCTTGCATTGTGTAACAACTATGCTGTGAATTTGTGTTTGTTGTGCTGTATTTGTGTTTGTGATTAGTAATGTACAAATTTTTACCTTTGGCTTATCTTCATTTCGTTTTTTTTTTTTTTTGTTTGTTTTTTATTATCATTTGTTTTATTAGTTTTCAAGCTTCCTGTGCATAGTTGTTATTTTCTAAACATAAATTGGCATATTTGATATTTTCTGGAAGTTATTTAATTCAATATCATTTATTAAAAATCTGTTTATTGGCTGTTTCTGGGGAAAAAATGTTTCAGACCCGGTCTGCAAGGTCAGCAAGCCAATGGTTTTATTATAAGACATTTGATATTTTCTTCAAAAGAGGCCACCAGGAAATGGACCATTGCAACACACTTCAGTTTCTGTAAAAAGAAAAAGAAAGGTTTAATCTATGAATTCACTTTCAATTAAATTAAATTTTATTCATATAACGCATTTAACAATGGTCATTGTCACAAAGCAGCTTTACAGAATCAAAAGAAAGTTAGGGAATTGAGTATGAAATGAGTGTGAATATATATATATATATATACTCAGCAAAAAAAGAAACGCCCCTTTTTCCGGACTGTGTATTTCAACAATAATGTTGTAAAAATCCAAATA
>JAQQZT010000038.1:2395599-2408640 GCA_030068275.1 Clarias platycephalus | reverse complement strand
CGGTTCAAGTCGGACAAAATTTCTAACCGGCATGCAGTACTTCAAGTCAGCCGGCGATCGGTCTGCGCAGCGCCGCATGAAGTCGAACGCACCTAACATCTTCTCTCACTGCGGTTTGGAATGACACTTAACATGACTAAAGACCCTGTGTAGTGCACTTCGCAGGGCACTTCAGGCCGATTGGAACACACCCATAGTCAAAGGAATTTCTGTCATTGTACAACCAAATACCACGTGTTACCAGAGTAATTTCTTAGTTTTTACTGAATTAAAGAAACAACCACCGAGTTGATTCTGTGTGATTTGTTTATTCTTTTCTTTAATGCTCAAATTTAACTTAAACCATGTTATTAAACCAACAGAAACTTAAAGTGATTGACGTCAGAAACCGAAAAAGATAGAATAATGAACAGTTCAGTGTCTTTGGAGTAGTAAAAAAATAATAAAACTGCACTTCACCAAACGTTGCAGGTTTATTCCAGTGTGTAGAAGAACATCGAGTCTGTTTAAAATAAGGTGGTTTTGGGACAACAATCCAACTCCAGCTTTCCTCCTGTTCAGGTCAGAGAGACCATTGAATAAGTTACATAGCCGCAGTGTCGAATCGAAACATGAGACTTCTACTACTGTAGTGCTGCATACTCTTCAATGGCCAATAGTTACTACTATGAGTAATAATGATAAACATGACGGATGTCCCTGTTGGTTTCCTGAAACTCCTCAGTGTTCCTGGGGATGGAGGGAACATCAGTCAGTAGTAGATACAGGAAATGGTATCCCTACTAAGGAGATGGCCACTCCTGTGCCCCTGCTCTGTAGATCTAAATAAGTAGGAGTGGGACGCATGGGTTTAATTTGTGCGGACTAGGTTACCACGTTAATTGAACCCTCGTCAATTGGTGCAAATTGGGCATGGGTGATATGTGATGGGTCTTTCATGAACAATTCGTTCTTTCTTAGAGGTGCTCCGATCAGGATTTTTGGGGCCGATCACCGAGCTCCGATCACTAGAAGCTATATCTATAAAAAAAAAAACTATATCTCATGTACATCTCTATATCTGTTCTCGTGGCAAATTTGTTGTGAACTATGCCAATTTTCCAAACAAAATCAATAATTACTCAAATACTGAAAAAGCAAAAGAGTTTAATGCAACCAAAAGTAAATGGACAGCACTGGGCCAGCCAGACAAAAGACAACCAGGCAAAATTCTGCAAGAATTCTCTCTAAATTCCCTAATTTTACATGGTTTATATACCTTCACTTAACAATTACATCATTGTTTGCTTCTACTTGCTCTTAATAACTACTTGATGTTCATGAAATGTAAGTTAATTTTGCTCAGGTCAGATTGATATAGCACCTGCCAATTACATAATATATTTCAAATTCAAATTCAAATTCAAATTTTATTTGTCACATACACAGTCATACACAGTACGAAATGCAGTGAAATGCTTATACGACTGCCAGTGACCTTAAAAATAAAGACTTATACGTAAGGAATAAATATGAATCAAAAGTAATACTAGAGAAAATAAATTTATACATTTTATATTTAAAAAAAAAAAAAAAAAAATTCTTCTTTTTTTTTTTTTTTTCCCTCATCTCATATTTATTCAAGTCTGTGTAGGCCTAAGAAGTCTTACATTCTCTTTTTTGGAGAAAGTTCGGCTTGTTCCTTTTTTCTTGACCAGATCATTGACCACCATTGGTGACTTGGGTTTTGTTGAAGCCGCAATTTTCTAAAATCTTCCTCATCAAGATGTGCAAGTGTTATATTTCTGTTATTCTCATCACAGTTCATTTTATCTAACTGTGCATTATCTATTTTCTACATGTATAGAGATTATTTGTCTATTAGTACTTTAATACTGTATATGTTCTGGTTATTCATTTTGATTATACATTAAACATATTTCTATAACTAAGTGATTCTTTTAATGATTTTGACCTTATATATCAACTAGTTAATTTTTTGTTTAATTTACTTAATTATTATAGGATAGAGATTGAGAATAGAGATTAATGAAATCAGATTAAATCAATGTATTATCATGTTTGTTAGTATTTATTCTTCATATACCTTTTACTATCACTATGGTTATTTTTTTAAACAATCACACTGATCTGATTATTGGTATGATTATTTATATTCCTAGTTTGTTGAACCTATACTACTAAAATAAAAATTAATTACATGATTCTATTTAGTTATGCATATTAGTAAATTATTATTGTGTATACTAGTTAAATTGGTAAAGTAATGGTTAATTTCAGTTGTAGTTGTAAAAAAAGATTTGTTCATTTTAATGAACAAGATTCAAAGAACCGAGTCACTAAAATGATTCAAACTTCCCATCACTAATAGGTACATGGCATGCATTTGGACATAAGTGATGTAGATGATTCTAGATGGTCTCATAGATGGGGGACAAAGTTGAAAAATACATACAGATGTTTTTGCGCAAGAATATGATCAAGTCAAAAAAGTCATCAAACGCCATGAGTAGTAGCTCCTAACGAGCCTGGGAATGGTGTAAAATCAGCAGCTAATTGGATATTTCCGATTTGCCATAGCATCAATTCTATTCTTAGCTATAGCAGCCACATTAGTACTGTATGTCTCTGTAAAGACTACTTTGCAGATGAATGATCTTCACTCGAAGTCTTCTCACTTGTCATTAGAAGGAAACAGCGAAAGTACCAGCGTCACCGCAACATGTCAGCGCCAGCCCTAGACATATATAAAGACATGCTTGTAGAGACACGTCAAGAGATTGAAGACACACAGGATCAGAACTGAAATATTAATCGCATTGTGGCCAGGATCTAAAAGCTTTAGAGATGGCTTTGAATCAGACCAGCGACAGCAGCGCGATAAATGACATGTCTCGTACCCTAGGTACGCCAGAGGAGGATGCGCCAAAGATGGATAAAATGGTGAGTGTCTGTCTTCGACCCACTTTATGGATGATTTTGAATTCAGCAGAAAGAAATCCTGGTTGCCAAATCTTTCTACTAGCAACTTCTGTCTCAGTCATTTGGATAAAAAGAGACACAGAGAGAGAGAAGGGATGGAACTGGCTGATTAAAACATGGGGAAAAGTTACAACCCACAAGCTACACATTGGGAATGTAGCTTATGTAATCTGGTTAATTAAATGCATATATTAAGGGGATTCTTGTGGGGATTTGCTTAGTAAGTTGTATTGCATTGTATTCTATACAGTGGATGGCATGCACAATCCTCTAAACCTGTAAGACAATTGTATTTCACTGGAATTTTGTTTAAAATGTGTAGAATTATAGGAGAAATCTCTAATGTTCAGAGCTGCGATTTCTTAGATATTTATTTTTTATGATGGATCATTCCATTGTTGCTAGAATAAGTAGAACTGTAGGCCACGACAGTCTAGTTTAAGGAAGCTGATGATAAAACTTGTTATGCACGTGATAAGAAATTGTCTGAAAAAGAGATCGTACCTGTAAGACACAATGAGTGTTAGTCAGAAATGTTTCTTTTCTTGTCAGTCTATAGAATGAAGCCCATACTATGCTGCTATTATCTAATTTCATATTCAGTTACCAGGCCGGAAGGGCCTTAACCGCATTGTCATTGGTAAACCACGGTGAGCCATGAGAGGGGGGTAAAAAGGTAGCGCGGGCTGAGCGAGCACTGCTGAGGTTGCGGGTGAGGCGTAATGTATGTTTTGCATGTGTGCATTGTGGCCATGTCCTCTGTTACAGGCCATTGCGGTAGTGGAGAGTGACGGGAGAATTAAGACACTCCGGCTACGCCAGCTCAAAAGGCTACTGAGTATGTTATGGAATGTGCTAATGTTTTAAGTTGTCATATGTCCCAGCTCACTATAGGAGATGTATTGTGTGAAGCTGAAAATGTTTCAGATATTAAAGCAGGACGAGTCGCAGCTCGACGAGTCTTAAGAAGATGTGCAAGGTTCTGGCGAGAGGAAGTGCTGCAAAGACCCTTCCTGCTGAAATCGCTGCATCGTCTGTGATGAAAGAACCGGTTGACATTTGCAAGGCTGCAGCCAGTGAGGCTGATGTTATCAGCGATGTTCTTCACACCTATGTGATGTAATGTCCGGCAGTCAGCAAGACACAAGACAAGAATATGTATTCTGTTAATTGTGTTAAATCTAGTTAGAAGCAGTAGAGAGCAGCTTCGTTCATCAGTGTTTGCTTTATAAGGTTAAGAACCTGCTAAGTGGTTAGTAAAGTAAGGCTGTTAGAAGATGAGTCACATGACCAGGGAATAAAAGAGTTCTGTTGCACTTCGATAATGTTCTTAGGCAGTTGTGTTCTGTTATTTTCCTTTGAACCCTTTGCTTAGTTATACTTATTTATCATTTATTGCTTTTCTTTGCTGAAGCTGTAATTGATTGCAATATAAAACAATAAAAGGACGGCCTCCCAGTGTGAGGTTAGTACCCCAGTACTGTGCAGCAGCTGTGAGTTCTTGGAGTTCAGGAAAAGACAGTTCCGGGGGAAACATTTCCAAGGACACTTTCTAAGATGAGAGCTGGATAATTCCTGCATTAATCTGTACAGAATTTGACACCGATAATGATTTTCCCTTTGCAAATAAATGCTTCCTGTTTAAGTCTGTGATTATGGAGTGTTTATCAAATGCAACGCAATAACACACAAACAAATATGCACTGATCACTGTTGGTATTATTAAGATTATTATTGTGATGATGATTATTATTATGTACATATAATGTATGTATATATGCTTTTTTTATATTGTTTATGAGAGTCACTTTATCTTTGACTAAAAATAAAAATAAATAAAAACTTTTAATCTAAAAAATCTTTGAGTAAATGTTTGTACTCTTTTAATTAATATACATTTATTTATTATTAATTTTCTATACTATTGTGGGGTTTTTTTTTTTGTTTGTTTGTTTTTTTGCTATTTACTCCTGTTATTTTCTTGTGCCTTATTTCTACATTTTGGCAATACGAATATAAACAACTTCATAATTAATTAATTATTATTTAAATAACCATACATTATAATGCAGTTTCCAGATTTTATAATACTTTTATAAAACATATTATAATTCTCTCTCTCTATATATATATATAGAGAGAGAGAGAGAATTATAATATGTATATATATATATATATATACACTTTTATTTAATTAGCACATAATAAAATGAATTTTATAATAAAGGATTTTACAGACCCTCCAATCAAACTTTTTTTTATTGCTGCATGTACACGCATTCATTTGTCCAGTAGATGGCGCCATCATCCCAGTCATGTGAGCAGGACCGAACCCAAAACAAATAACATGACGTGTATTGACCACTAACATATCAGCAGCTCCTCCTGTTAAAGTGTTTAGGATGTACACAGGATTTACACCTAATGCGTATGGGGGTCATGTATATGTATACAATCACCGTCCACTTTATTAGGAGCACCTGTAGATTCATGGTGCTTTTACAGAGAATTGTGCAGATTCAATAAATAAATAAAAAATTCTTTAAAAAATCACCATATTGACTACTATTACTCCAACATCCACAGCTACATTTTTTTATTATTCTTCATACAAGTGCCAGTGAATGAACTGTTAATATAAAAACAATAATAAAAAAACATTTTATCATGCCATATGCATGACATAACTCTTTATCCACATGGTGTATTGTCGTATAAGCATGATATATAACACCATACCTTATCATACTCACCCTAAACATCATCATCCTCACTTCAATATATAATTTATATTTTACAAAAAAGATTGATTTTATAATCAAATTCGTTTGGTGTCATTTGTAATTTGTAAACCATAAACCTATGACTTTATGTTCTAATATATTATTTGAAAGAGATTATGTTGGGGGGCAATTCGTAGCAGGGGGCATTTTAGAGCATAACACCTGGTCGCCAGTGCATTGTACTTAACTTATACTTCATCATATTTACTCTACATTATTATACACACATCACCGTACTCATCTTATACATTATGATCCTCACCTTAACCTCATACTCACTCATACAATATCATACCTCATCACACTCACCTCATTATACACACCGTATACCTCTCCATCCTCAACCAATACCTCATCATACTCAACCTATACATTATTATACACACATCATACATCATCATACTAATCTTATACCTTATCATACTCACCCTAACCATCATGAATCTTGAATCATACTCATTCTTATCAAATATCATCCTCATCCCATACCTCATGATACTCACCCCATACACCCTCATCCTCACCTATACCTCCTCATACGTACCCCGTATCTCACTACACTTATCGCATACCTCATTATTCTTACTCTATACCTCATCATACTCACCCTATACATTATTATACACACATCACCATACTCATCTTATACATTATCATTCTCACCCTAACCTCGTACTCACTCATACAATATCATACCTCATCACACTCACCTCATACCTCTCCATCCTCACCCTATACCTCATCATACTCAGGCCACGCCTTTCTCTGTATCTGTGTATTATTAGCTTATGCAATACAAATTCCTGTATAGGTTGCCAGTCTAGACAGAGGAATGTATTAGAATCAGTGCATTAATATACAACTGTGCAGCTTCAGAGCTACTGTACTCTAACAGGAAACTAATCAACACCTTCTGTCCTCTCTTTATTTTGCTCTATGAATGATATATGAAAGTGCATGCTTGCAGCAGTACATGCAGGACATTTATAACATTGTTTTTGCTAAATAAATAATAAAGTCTGGTTAGATTTTCCTTTATTATGTGTACTGTATAAAAATAGTGAGAGAAGGGGGTAAAAATGAAGAAGAAGAAAAAAACGTTTAGTTGGAAGAATGTAAGGAATGCGAACTGGCAACCCTGAGCAGAGCGTGTGGTATGAGGAAAGGGGCGTGGCTAGCCGCGGGAGTGGGCGTGGCGAGAGGAAGCAAGGACAGGAAGAAGAAGATGGCCAGCAGCTGGGTTGTGCTGCGCGCGCTACGACACATCTGAGGGTTCGCGAGCCGGAGCGCGTGACAAGCGGGGGGAGATCGACTGTCGCGCCGCGCACGAGTCGTCTCGTTAGAGTGTCGCGCGGAGACTGTCTGTCCCGGCGGGGTCTCGAGACACAACATGGCTGCAGTCGTACCCGAGATCAGAGGACTCCACGTCGAAGAGGTAAAGCAAGTCAGCTCAGTGGTGCACTGTTACCGACATGTCGTCATCATCTTCATCATCATCATCACATTGATCAGCTGATCTGTAGATTTAAATCGTGTCTCAGTTTAGAATAAGAAATGCACCTGGACAGCTGCTTAGCAACAGTGAGGGGGGGGGGACAAACTTAAGAACTTGTCTGACACTACAGGATCTTCCAGGATCAATAAACTCATGATCAGATCCTGACCTGACTTCTACAGCTGACAGCTTTTTATATTGTCATAGACAGACAGAGAGAGAGAGAGAGAGAGAGAGAGAGCGCAAATACTATAAACACTGTACAAATGATCTAAAGTAAACATGTTAGGAAAGAAGACAGAAGGTTTAGGACGAGTCTCAGACTTGCATCTAATTAAAAAGATTGTTGAGGAATTAATAATAATAATACTGATGATGATGATGACAGCAACAATAATAAGAATCCAGGAAGAAGGAGAATAACAGATAAGTTCTGCACAGTGAAATTCCTTCCAGCTTCTTGTTAGTATCATCTATCTATAACTATCTATTCTTTTCTTTAACTAAGCATTACACTTCATTGTTGTATTTGTTGGAATAATAATAATAATGAAAATAGCAAGAACTGCAACAGCATTTCTACTACTTCTACTACTGCGACTATATACACTTGTTCAGGGAGGTTGTATGTTTAGAGAAGACATTTGTACAAATATTATGTGTCCTGTGTGTAAGCATGTCCAAATAATAATAATAATAATACAAATAAGAAGAAGAAGAACAAGAAGCAACTGGTATCTGTACTTAGCTATTTTATTTTATCTTTGACTAAAGCATAACAATGATTTGTTGTTGTGTTTATTGGAATAATAATAATAATAATAATAAATATAGTTGCAAGCAACGATGAGAGGGCCCAAGCACCTTACTCCATCGCCTCCCGGGCGCACCACACAACTGCACCCGTCACACACTGTATAGGGCTGATGTCAGTTTGAGCCCTAAATATTAGTTGAGTGCGTTAGTGTGTGTGACATGTTAATGTTAGTTTGTGTGAGGGAGAGAGAGGTGTGTGTAAGAGATGTGTGGGTGCGTCAGTCTGTGTGTGACGAGTAAATGTGTTTGTGTGTGTGGTGTGTGAGTCTGTGTCATTTGCTATGTATGTGTGTGAATGTGATGTCACTCAATATATTGCCACACAGACGGTTATTAACCACTTGTCAACCTAAGTTTAAGGCATCGTCACAGCTGACCCGTCTGAGATATCAAAAATCCCTCTTCAGTTTTAAGTCCTCAATGTCTTTAGATCACATCGGCCCGGTTTGGTGGCGATCATATAAATTCCCTAGAATGAGTATATCAAAAGGTGCGTTTTGCGAATGACCCAAAATAACTGACTTCCTGTTGAGTTGATCCCATGATATACAGTGTGAAAGTTGTTCAGCTCATGTGCATATGTGCAAGTGTGTATGAGCTATGCAGCACAATCTATTGTGATGGCCACTGAGACTCTCAGGCATCCTAATGGCAGCAGATTCTAACCTGTCTGCCAATTTTCGTGAGTTTTTGAACATGTTCAGACCCCCCAAAAAGTTGGGGGGAAAAAATCTTGAGGAAAACAAGAGTGTCCTGTGCACCTTATAGTGCAGTGGGTGCCTATTAAATAATAATACCTTTCAGCGAGCTCCCACATCTTCAGGTAAGACGAGCAGTAGTTTATTGGGTGATTCGGAATATAAGAAAAACACCACGTTTATAGTAAGAAGAAGACGTTTTGAATTCTTTCCAAACCTTGCTTTAACAAAAGATAGGAAACGTAACTCTACAGGGCACGATCACGGTTTCTTCAATTTTGTTGAAAAGTTATCTTTCATCGCAGACTGTTCTCCCTCCCAGACTGTTCTATATAGTGCAGCTCTTCCTGATTTCCTCTACGACAGCCAGTGCACCGCTTTCATAAGTGTTCCTCTTTGTGCGGACGCCTCTCAGGGCACTTTATCATGAGGGGCGCCGTAGAGGGGCATGCTGGGTACTTTTTGTCTACAGGGGTACCAAAGGGGGTGACGGGGGGGGGTTCTGCCAGTGAATAAGAAGTTATAGTAATAATAATAATCATAATAATAATAGCAGCAGCAGCACCAACACTACTACTAGTATAATTTCAGATAAAAGTAATCAACGTCATCATCATCATCAAATCCAGGTAAGTTCTGTTAAACACTGGGAGGTCAGCACTGCTCTGAGCGAGTAAAGCTTTGCTCTGTAAAGTTAAATAAGTGAAATGGTGGAGCTGAAGTCACTCGACAAGGAACAACTGCGACATGCTCAGAGTATGACATCACAGTAGGCATCACCGCACAGTCACTAATGGAGCAAAGGTACAGACTCAACATACAAGCACCATCTGTGACAGAGAATCGCCACCTCACCGTATGATGGAACAGTATCGGGTCTGTGTATAAAATCTTGCGTGTAAGAGACTACAGTCAGTAACGTGTGAGACGGGGAATCGCATCGGCTGCTGCTCATCTCAGGGACACTGATGGTCTGATAACACCGCTCTTTACTTATAAGAAGGACTGATCACTTGAATCTTGATTGAGTTACTTGATATTTAATGTATTCACTATAGTGCTCATTACTAGAGAAAGAGTAACTTATGTTATCCTGTGATTGTTGTTTAAGTGTTTAAATGTATTCATAAAAAATGTAGTATGACGTTGTGTATTACACGTCTTTTAAAGGGTTAATAGAATAGCATGTGTTAGTTGTGTTAGAAGCTTAGTTAAACAATTCTGTTGTGTTTGTTTACATTTTATTCAAGTGCTGTTTTTTAGAAGTAGTGATTTAACTGTTATTTATCAGGAATAGTGGTTTTCATTTAAGGTTATCGACCTTGCTCTCTCTCCCTCACTTAGTTGAGTCCACTTTGAACAATTGTTGTGTAACCCGCAAAACTGTCAGACACAATTAATTAAAAGTGATTCCAGAGTTGATCCTCATGTCCCCTGTAGTTGGCTATGGCTTTTTTTTTCGAGTTTGAAGTAGAGGCTGATGTGCAAATTCCCAGATAACTCGACAGCGCCGTAGAGGGGCAGGCTGGGAATTTTTTGTCTACGGGGTACCAAAGGGGGTGACAGGGGGGCGGGTTCTGCCAGTGAATAATAATAATAAGAAGAAGAAGATAGTAATAATAATAATCATAATAATAATAGCAGCAGCAGCACCAACACTACTACTAGTATAATTTCAGATAAAAGTAATCAACGTCATCATCATCAAATCCAGGTAAGTTCTGTTAAACACTGGGAGGTCAGCACTGCTCTGAGCGACTGAACAACTGGGCATGACACTCTTTCATACAGTCCATCCATCCTTTTAGGAACCTCTGTAGTCCAGCTCAGGACCGTGGAGGCCAGTGGTGGTTATCATTGTATTTATTCCCATTTTTACAACCGCGGTACGGCCTCCAGTCAACATTCACACACTACGGGTAATTTGGGAACGCCAGTTAGAGTAATCTGCATGTCTTTGAAGTGTTGGAGGAACCAAGCCCCAGGATAAGGACATGCAAACTCCACGTACACAAACACACAGACCCCGAGGCAGGAATCGAACCCAGACCCTGGAGGTGCCGCCCTCCCATACAGTGAAGGAGCTTCTCTGTTTATCTGGTGTGTGTTTTACATAACAACAGTCACCTGCACTGAGTAAGACGCCACTCCAGAAACACCGCTCAGATTCGTGATCAGGTGGAGGGACACGCACTTATACTTTTAGGCTGTTGTTGTTGTTGGACTTTAGGCTGATCCCCTTGAGGGGTCGCCATGTGAACTGTAGCGCATTGGAACGAGCGCGTTAGCATAAACCTGGGATCGGGACAGAATCCAGAATTTGTTGAATCATGCTGCGGTTTCAAGCTCATTCAACAAAACAGCGTCAGTATCGTGCGCGGTGTTTATGATAGTTAACTAATGTGTTATTATTTTGGCCTGAGCAAACCGTCAACTCGTTGCTGGTGTAAAGTTCTTCACTAACTCGCTCTCCGCTCACCTGGGTCTTGTGATCATGAGTCACGTGCGAGTAATCACCAGTTTTACACTCACACACACCCACACACACACAGAGCTGATAAATTTGTTTGGATTGTTGTCAAATAATTCAGGACGTTTACTGTATCCACCCACTTGTGGCTTATTCTTGTTGTTTTTTTCTTTCAGGATGAAAGCAGGATTCTAAGGGTAAAGGTCATCGCTGGGATCGGCCTGGCCAAGAAGGACATTCTCGGTGCTAGGTGAGAGTCTCTTGTCCATGCTATAGTGTAGTATACTGTAGTGTAGTATACGGTAGTGTAGTATAGTGTAGCATACTGTAGTGTAGTGTAGCATACTGTGGTGTAGTATATTGTAGTGTAGTATACTAGTGTAGTATACGGTAGCATACTGTAGTGTAGCATACTGTAGTGTAGCGTAGTGTAGTGTAGTATACTGTAGTGTAGTATACTATAGTATAGTGTGGTATAGTGTGGTGTAGTGTAGCATACTGTAGTGTAGTATAGCGTAGTGTAGTGTATATACTAGTGTAGTATACGGTAGTATAGTGTAGTGTAGCATACTGTAGTGTAGCATACTGTAGTGTAGCATACTGTAGTGTAGTATACTGTAGTGTAGTATACTGTAGTATAGTGTGGTGTAGTATAGTGTGGTGTAGTGTAGTATACTGTAGTGTAGTATAGTATACTGTAGTGTAGCGTAGTATACGGTAGTGTAGTATACGGTAGTGTAGTATACGGTAGTGTAGTATAGTGTAGCATACTGTAGTGTAGTGTAGCATACTGTGGTGTAGTATAGCGTAGTGTAGTATATTGTAGTGTAGTATACTAGTGTAGTATACGGTAGCATACTGTAGTGTAGCGTAGTGTAGTGTAGTATACTGTAGTGTAGTATACTATAGTATAGTGTGGTGTAGTATAGTATAGTGTGGTGTAGTGTAGCATACTGTAGTGTAGTATAGCGTAGTGTAGTATATTGTAGTGTAGTATACTAGTGTAGTATACGGTAGTGTAGTGTAGTATACTGTAGTGTAGTATAGTGTAGTGTAGTATACTGTAGTATAGTATAGTGTGGTGTAGTGTAGTATACTGTAGTGTAGTGTAGTATACTGTAGTGTAGTATACTGTAGTATAGTGTAGCGTACTGTAGTGTAGTATAGTGTAGCATACTGTACTGTAGTGTAGTATACTGTAGTGTAGTATACTGTAGTGTAGCATACTGTAGTGTAGTATAGTGTAGCATACTGTAGTGTAGTATAGTGTAGCATACTGTAGTGTTGAATAGTGTATTATACTGTAGTGTAGTGTAGTATACCGTAGTATAGTGTAGTATACTGTAGTGTAGTGTACTGTAGTGTAGTGTAGCATACTGTACTGTAGTGTAGTGTAGCATACTGTAGTGTAGTATACTGTAGTGTAGTATACTGTAGTGTAGTATAGTGTAGCATACTGTAGTGTAGTATAGTGTAGCATACTGTAGTGTTGTATAGTGTAGTATACTGTGGTGTAGTGTAGTATACTGTGGTGTAGTGTAGTATACTGTAGTGTAGCATACTGTAGTGTAGTACAGTGAAACCTCGGATTACTAGTAACGCGGT
This sequence comes from Clarias platycephalus, assembly GCA_030068275.1. NCBI lineage: Eukaryota > Metazoa > Chordata > Actinopteri > Siluriformes > Clariidae > Clarias > Clarias platycephalus. The sequence goes on along the minus strand of JAQQZT010000038.1, from coordinate 2,395,791 downwards.
TTACAAGTGTTCTGCAAGACGAGCAAAGATTTTTTTTAAATTTTGATTTGGAAAACGAGCGTTTTCATGTTTATCATGTATCACGCATGCGCTTCTTGTTTTGATGCCGAGTGTTACGTGATCACAACTGAGCCAACGGTTTTTCTCTCTCTTGCGCTGCGAATTGTGGGTAATCGTCTCCCCTGCTGGGTC
>JAQQZT010000038.1:2383145-2393596 GCA_030068275.1 Clarias platycephalus | reverse complement strand
TGTAATAAAATTATCCAACTCTGATCTATCATACACCCCCCCCCCCCCCCCCCCCCCCCCCGGTGTGCTCTCCTGCCCTCATCTCCACCCCGCCGATGCCCGCTCCCCGTGTTGTGTAAACATTACGCCCAGCTCAGATCGTAAACGCTTCTCACGTGAGCACACGCCGGACTCGTTCCGTTCTACTCGTTCGTGGATGGGTGCCATTATTTTTTGTCATGTTGATCGTGGCTGAGATCCCGCCTTCTGCCGACTGTCTCCTGGATGCGTGGGCTGTTACACTGTTGTTGTTCTTTCAGCTGTTCCCCATTAGGGGGCGCTACAGTGGCAGGGCGACAGAGCCACAGGTTCTAGCCCGGGTGTGGGACGTGTACTGAGGGCGCTCTGGGTGTGGGGCAGGTGCTGGGACTCGAACCCCAATACCCGAACACTCGGTCACCAATACACTCATGTAACTATACAACTAATTCACTCATTACTAATAATAATAATAATAATAAAGTCTTACTTTAAATTTCACACAGAGGACAACAGAGGAGACACTGCTAATGAGGAGACAGCAGCTCCTTTCTTTCTTTTTCTTATTTCTGATTTTCTTCCCTTTCTTTCTTTCCTTCCATCCAACCTCCTAACTTTCTTTTGTTGGCCTTCTTTAATTGTCTTTCTTTCTTCCATCTTAGTTTTTCTTTGTTTCTTTCTTTCTGCCATCAATTTTTTTTTCCTTACTTTTCATTCATCCATCTTTCTTTCTTTCTTTCTTTTGACTGCATTCTATAATTTCTTCATTTTTCTTCTTTTTTTTTTCAACCATTTCAACTGCTTTTTCTTGCTTTCTTTTCTGTCTTTACTTTTTCTTTTCTTTCTTTCTTTCTTTCCATCCAGCATTCTTTCTTTCTTTCCCCTCTTTCTTTCAACTGTTTATCCTTTTCTTCCTTCAATCCTTCTTTCTTTCTTTCTTTCTTTCTTTCTTTCTTTCTTTTCTTTCTGCCATTTATTTTTTTTCCTTCTTTTTTCCATCCTTCTTTCTTTCTTTCTTTTTTCTGTTTTTCTTTCTCCCTTCCATCCATCTTCCTCTTTCTTATTTATTTCTTTCTGCCATTTATTTTTCTTTTCTTTCCTTCTTTCCTTCCATCCATCTTTTTTTTCCTTCTGCCATTGATTTTTTTCGTTTTCTTTCCTTCTTTTTTCTGCCATTTATTTTTTTTCTTTCCTTTTTTCCATCCATCTTTCTTTCTTTTCTTTTTCCTTCCTTCCTTCTTTTGACAGCCTTCTTTAATTTCCTCTTTCTTTCTTTTTCTTTTTTCTCTCTTTCTTTTTTCTTTCTTTTTTTTCTTCTCTTTCTTTCTTTTTCAACCATTTTGACTGCATTTTCTTTCTTTTTTATGTTCTCTCTCTCTCACTGCTCTATCATGAACCACATGATATCTGTGAACGTATCTGCTCAGTAGAACCTGTCTCTTGGTCCAGACCCTGTGTGTGTGTGTGTGTGTGTGTGTGTGTGTGTGTGTGTGTGTGTGTGTGTGTGTGTGTGTGTGTGTGTGTGTGAGATCCAGGTTCAGAAGACCCGAACAGTGATAAGTATAGAGCCGGGGTGTCCAGTAGGTGGCAGCGTTATATGTATCTGTGTTCCGCGCCTTGTGTACGGGTTCAGACGGTTAACACACACACACACACACACACAGACGCACACTCGTCCCGGATCAACACGTTGATAAGTGATGAGCCTTTAACACCGCGCAGAGACGGCGAGTTGCGTTGCGGCGTGAGAACGCTCGGGCGTGGTCTCTCTAGAGGATCGTCAGTGTAGTGACTCGCTCCAGAGGCTGCAGGGTTAAAGCCGTGTGAGTGTGTACGGCTCTCGGCTCTTTCCGCACAGTGTGTGTGTGTGTGTGTGTGTGTGTGTGTGTGTGTGTGCGTGTGAGACGGCTGTAGAGTGAAAGCTCAGCCCTGAGTGTGTTCCACTGTCCCTTAAGGACTGAGTCTCAGACCACGTCAGTAACACCTGAGCCTCATCATCATCATCATCATCATTACTGTTTCACAGTTCATTATATTCATTTTAAATGATCTGCTGTAATAATGGTGAGCTTTTTAGTTTTAGTGAATTAACTTAACAGTACTTTACAATATTTATTTCTGTTGATATTTCCTTATTAATTTTTATTTACCTATAAACAATTAAAAATTAAAATCAAATGAAAGTTGGATTTTTATTTTAAACTCAAAAGACAAAAGCGTGAATGTTTTAGTTTGATGCGCTGATACGGTCAGCTCCCCTCTGTATATTTTTATAGAATTATTTTGTTAATTAACATTTAAATTATTTATATGTTTTGTGGATGTTTAATAAACATGACGTCGGATTTGCAGGATTATTGAACACGTAGTATTTTGTTAGTTATGAACTTATGAATTTGTTCTGCATTTAAAATTAAATACAAAATGTTTTGAGATATTTTTAGCAATTCTTTACTTATGTTGATTAGTTTGTTGTTGTTTTTCTTCTTCTTCTAAAGCTGCTGTTATGTTTATTTTGCATTTCTCTCTGTAAACACCAGCAGTTTCATGTTGATTCAGAGGTTCGAACGTTTCACAGTAAATAGATTAATGACGTACGCGTTGCACCGGCGAGTTTCCTGTTTGCGTGCGGGAAGCGTGTTTCATTCCTGAGACGCCCGAGTGAGTGTCGCACAAACACGTCATCGTGATGAGCTGGTGTTGTGTAAAGGCAGATTTATTTTCACTTTAAGGAAAAATAGAAAAGTCCAGGATTGCTGCTAGATGACTCGTGAAATAGCAGTCGTTTAAAAGAAGCCTGAGGATTTCCATGTCACACACACCGAATTAACTGTGTGTGTGTGTGTGTGTGTGTGTGTGTGTGTGTGTGTGTGTGTGTGTGTGTGTGTGTGTGTGTGAGTGGATCAAGCAGTAAGCAGTGAAAAGAAAGTACACGCCCACGCCCTTGCCACCGTACTACCCTTACCCCAGCCCCCCCCCCTTTCACACCTACATGAGACTTCACACTTTCTCAGCTTTATGGAAACGAGGTACAATACGGGTCAAATCCTAACCACAATGACTCTCTACTAAAGAAAAACTAAAAGACTGAAACTGCGTCTGATCAGGTCATATACAGCATGTCATTACGTGTGTGTAGAGACATTACAAAGAAAAAAATAGATCTCAGGCGCGGCTACAGCGCGTACCCGAAAGTCCAAACATGCACTCTTTACTCATTTTATATTAAAACTATACACTTTATTTTAAAAACAAATAAATCACGTCAGTCAAAACACTGGTATCTGTGTTATAAAGTGTCTCATCCAGGTGAAAAAGTCAATTCTCAGGTAGGATCTTATAACGGTGTTTTTCATGATACGTAAAGCTTCTTATCTCCTGATCCATGCTTCTTAGTTCTTTTGTAAATATGCAACACGTTTATAATTGTATCAGATAAAAAGAAACACATTTGCTAAATACAGTTTCAAGCCCTTTTATGTCTGTAGTTTCGGAACTTTTTCAAATTCAAATCTTTCAACGGTCTTAACTGTCACTCAGATGAAACTCGGCCAATTTAGATTTCACATGAAAAGGTATAATCCTGAAAAAGTGTATTATTATAAAATGCAAAATTGATGAAATATTGCAGCATGAACATAACATGGTTACGGACACTACAGATTTTTTTTGCTTTTTAAGCTTTTTTTTTTATTTTTTTAACCAAACATCTATTTAAGCAGCAGTTTTTACAGGTCATCTGCTTCTAAAAGCTTACACCAACTTTAATATCAATAATCATAAAGATAATATGAATAATTAGCATTTTAAAGTCAGACAGTATAACACTGAAAAATGGGCATTTTTGGGGCGCATATGAAATCATCTCTCCAAAACGGCTGAAGTTAGCAACTTGAAATTTTTAGGGAAGCGAGATCGATCACTTCCATGTTGTCTAAACTTCTAAACTGTGTTTTGGCTGTATCATGATGTAGTAAACAAGTAACGTAACTCTCACGCCACATCTGGGGCATCAGGGCCCAAACTATAGCGACATCAGTGACATCGAAATATCAAAAAATATCCAAATATCAGGAGCAAAGATGTGACTACATGTGAATGTGCGCCCTTAAGATCACTTAATGTGAATGTAGCCGTTTCTTCTTCTTCAGTGTGTGTGTGTGTGTGTGTGTGTGTATTTCCTCTGATTGTTCTGGTTATGTTCCGCAGTGACCCGTACACCAGACTCTCTCTCTATGATCCCGTCACCGGAGAGCTGATCAGCCTTCAAACCAAAACCATCAAAAAGGTGAGAGAGGAGTGACACTCGCACGCCGAGACACAGAACACTTCCTGTTTGTCCTTATCACGTTAATTCATTACGTCTGTCTTGCCTGTCTCACGCTTAGACGTTGGATCCGAAGTGGAACGAGGAGTTCTTCTTCAAAGTAAGTGATGGTCTTCCTGTTTGTGTTTATTATAACGCGTTGTTTGATGCAGTTGCAGTTCGCATCGGAAAAACACGCACACATATTATCTAATGCCTATGAGTTAGTGAGGTAACCATGGTAACCGACCCCAGTGACTCTTTTTGAGAGAGCTGTCTTTGTTTAAAAACAAGTGCGCCCTCTGGTGGTGCACAATCTAATAAACATGCGAGGGAGAATCATTACGCAAAACAAATATTATCGGTTACTAACATTTTATTAAGTTGCGTTCTTATTTAGTTGTTTATAAAGTAAAACGGCGAGAGGTTTAAATAAACACACCTGTTTATCATACACACTCAACAGTTTGTGAAAAATGTAACATTTCAGGACAGGTTTAGGTTTTACAGTATTTGAAACTAATCAGATTAGTTTTCACTCGCCCTCATACACACGTTCACACACACACACCACTACAGCTGACCCTGAGTCAGTTTTCCCTGATAGCCATCCAATCTCAGAGAGTCAGACCTGACCTCAGATCAGCCCAGAAAGAAAAGCTCACAGCTGTGTCCTGATTATTATCTCAGCCTCTGATTTGCCTGCATACTCTTATCTCACACACACACACACACACACACACACATACACAGGATAGAGTAAACAGGGCCAGGTTAAATGTTAACCCCTGCGCTGGAAGGAGGCACGTTAATGAGGCTCGATGGTGCCGCTAGAGCCGCGCGCGGGTTTTTACTGGACCATTGGTCAGGTTACGGCTTATAATAACTCACTGTAATGATCGTAACCATTTTTATTACCTCACGCTGCACCTGCATCCTCTCACAGAGGGGTGGGGGGGGGGGGGGTGTATAATGTAACACGTCTCTCGGGTGGGATTTTTACATTTAAGGTTTGATTTGCTGAAACTAATATCATTAAATAAACTTTTCCTCGGGTCGGATTTACACCGGCCTGATTCTGCTGCAAGTTGTAAAAGATTTTTTTGCTTGTGAGTTAAAATAATCACTCAGGCGAAGAAAAAACACCTCTTTTACACTCTGTCTATAAATCAGAGTTCATTGATTATTTAGTTATTTTTATTTTTAAAGTGAAATTCTTTTAAAGTGCTGTAGTTAATTTATTAGAATTAGAGTCAGACGGACAATTGATTCAGCGACGTCATCATTCTTTTGTGTGACAGCTCGTGCATCAATTCATCACTCCAAAATAGTTTATTATTATTATTATTATATATAATATATAATTAAATATTTTAATCTAGTTAATCGCAGTTATAGTCTGTTATTAATTGCGATTAATCACATTTTTTAAACACTCAGATTTACTTGTATTATAAACATGCGATATTGGAATAAAGAAACGCACGACAAACTGTGAAGAGGTAAATGTTAAAAAGTCAAAAAACGATTGCAACAATCAGATCCTGAGATCAGAAACGGCCTTAAGGTGACGTTTTATAAAGAAGAAAAAGAATCTCATTCTTCGTATTTTACCATAAACGACTGTTGAAATGTTGACCTTAATGTTTTGACCTTTTTGGCCTGATAATTAACAAACATCTGGGAAACTAAACACATATTAAGTGAAAGTAAAGTAAGACACAGCAGTGTGTGGTGACCTTTCAGTCGAGACCACATGCGTGAGTGAACCTCCGAATAACCCAAAAATTACCCGTCTATATTTTTGACCGAAATTATTTCTTTTATTTGCTTTTAAATCTAGTAAGGTTTGAATTCACATCACTAGGTGTCTGGTCCGTGTAATATCATGTGATTATTCTGCTTTTACATCCTCTAGTAGATGTAGGATGGAGTTTATGACTCCTAATGCGTGCAGCGCTTTATGAAACCGGAGCCCCGACCAGCCTGATGGCTTCCGTCCAATCAGGAACTGATGCATGGAGGATGTGATGCAGTTAACAATACGATGCTAAATGTGGCGCTTTGGCTCCGGTAATGTGCAATATTCCATCTGCAGCTCAGATCCGACTCAGACTCGTGTAAAAGTTCGTGAGACTAAAGCTTGGGTCATGCAGGCCTTCTGACGTGTAAATGACAACAAACGACAAAGGTCCTGGATAAATATTATACACTGCAGATCTAACAGAATCATAAAGCATGAGCTGTATAAAGGAAAAAGCTGTACAGTTACTGTAAGTGGGGAATAAAATTACGTACATTTTTGCTTTTATTTATTCATAAAGATTATTCATAAATATATTTTAAATGTATTCAGACATTGCACAAACCATTGTTTAAAAACTCTCTGCGGTATGAGGTAATGAGGTGGTGAGGTAGTGAGTTGGTGAGGTAGTGAGTTGGTAAGATAATGAGGTAGTGAGGTAATGAGGTGGTAAGATAATGAGGTAGTGAGGTGGTGAGGTAATGAGGTAGTGAGGTAATGAGGTAGTGAGGTTTGTGCAGTTGACTTCACTTTGTTGCCATATAACGTTGCTGAGCCTCGACCTGAGCGACTGAACCAACCCCGGATCATAACACTGTCTCCAGAGGCTTGTACAGTGGACACCATGCTCTCTGCACCCTGATGATCACATGACCTTTTCCCATCACTTCAAGTCCAGTCTTTATTCTCCCGAGCAAACCGAAGGCTTTGTTCCTGATGAGTCTCACTAACCAGTGGTTTTCTTATTCATACACAGCTGTTTAGTTCCAATCGTGTGAGTTCTCATCACATTTTGTGTGTGTTTGTATTTGGAAATGCTCTCACCTTCACTATTAAACACAAATATAGCTACAGTATGTTTTTTACTGTTGATTTTATGCAACTTCGAAAAGTGTTTAAGTTTACATTGGAGTATTTTTGACTTAAATCTTATCTAATTTGTTTTTACATCTGAGCAGTTGAGGGTTAAGGGCCTTGATCAAGGACCCAACAGTGGCAACCTGGTGGTTCTCAGGTTTGAACCCTGAGCCCTGACACTTGTCGCACGTTGATGGTTCATCATGTTAAAGGGTTTCTTAATCGAGTTCCAGTCATTTCAGATCTCCTTAGTTGTTTTCTTTGCTTGGTGCAGCCCAATAATTTTACCCTTCTGAAATGGTGCCTTTGTTTGTTTGTTTGTTTGTTTTTGTTTGTGGCCTGGTAGTGTATTATCCCCAGATTTATTTTCTTGGCTAGTAAAACAGCATTCTCCTAGAATATAGGCGAGTTTACATGGACACTAATATTCTATTACTAGTGGGATTAATTGTGCAGTTGGAATAAAAACATGCGCAGTTGAAAAGGAAAGTGGAAAGTCCAAGTCCTGTCCTGCTTCCAGAGAGCAAAACAATCATGATGCTCCCACCACCATGCTTCACTGTGAGTATGATGAAGGTCTTCTTCTTTCGCCAAACTCCAGCGTCACACATCACCATCTCCCGTTTCTCAGCGGAGTCTCCCCTCTCCGGGTTGCCAGAGACGCACCTTTCACACGAACAAGGTTATAATTAGAGTGCACAAGGGGAAGTTTCCAGTCCTTGTACGGTTTAATTGAGGCCCTGCGTGAAGCTGTTGTGTTGTGAAAACACGTCCTGCAGGTGCAGAGAGCGATGGCGGTCCAGGATAACACGCCTCCACACCACAGGTCCTGTATACAGAGGCAGGAAAAGGATTATACTGTAAAAATTAATAAATTCACTTTTATTCCAGACCTCTCGCTGATGGAGAAATACCAGCCTGAGTCACAGGGGTCAAAGGTCAGGTCAGAGTCAGTGTGGTGAGTCAGGGATTCAGTTGCAGGGAGAACTTTGGATGACGGGGGGCTCTGACAAAAGGTTACTTCAGGTCATCATCGCAGCATGAATCAACGAACGAGTGAAATTCATTAGGAGCAGGTTTGCAGTCACTCGAGCGCTGGGTTTGATGTGTAAACTCATTTTATTTTATTTTTTAGGACAAAAATAAAGTTTTCCTTCAGTATCACAAATTTTCATACTGATCCAGATTCCAAAAAAAACTAATGGCACCCCAGATTTCAGGGTTTGGTGATGCCTGTCCTGGTTCCTAACAAAGTTGGAAGGATGAGACGTCATTGCAAGAGCTCTGCTGTATGCTTTGCAAACTTATTTGCTTCATTTCTTTTTTTTTTTTTCTTTTTTTTTAAATCTCCTGTCAGTTGAATAGCAGTTTTTCCTTTTTTTTTTTTTTTTTTTTTTGCTTACTTTAATCAGTTTCAAAATTTGTGCAAAATCCTTTTTTAAAGAACGCCGTTGTTTAACCATCATGTTGAGCAAAAAAAGGATTTCTGCGGTGTGTTTCCTCGGTAAAACAGGAAATGGCCATAGAAGACCACAAAGTTGCAAGAGATTAAAAAGCAATATCGGCATTTCCTTAGAAAAAAAAAAAAAAGTGCAAAAAAATAATCAATTCGGTGGTGCCAATAATTTTGCCACTTATTTTTTTGGACAGAGTAAGCAATTTAAAAGATAAAACAACACTTTTACAAGATTATTTTATTATTATTGACTGAATAGGTTATAACAGTTGAAGAAAATTATAATTATTATACTACAATATTTATTATAGATCAGTGTTTCCCAGTCTAGGCAGCCACCTAGTGGGCCATAAGGGTAGTGCAGCGGAGGTCATTTATACCAAACAAATAAATAAAAAATACTTTTTTTTTTTTAATGTTTAAATTCCTGAAAAATGTCTTTGATTATGTATTTAATTTTAAAACATAACTAGAACTAATCTGTAATCTAAGACTTCTAAAAACAGAATAAGCTGTGGATAAATGTGCTCGGCACCAGAGTATGTACTGTATGATCATGAATGTATTAATTTCATCAAGGGTGCCAATGATTCTTGCATCTGATTGGTCTGAACGTTTTCGTTATCTAATATCTGTAATCTTTAAAAAAAAAAAAAAGTTGTGAACAAATGTGCTCGGCACCAGACTCCACCCTGTACCTGTTATTTACAGGACTGAGTGTTACATGTGAACCTTCGCATGTACGTGTCAGTATTTCACACATGTACATTAGACCACTTTATGCATATAATTATCACAATAATAATATATGGTGTGTGTGTGTGAGAGTGTTTAGAGAGCTGCGAAGAGAAATCCTCAGGGTCTGAGCGCCGCTACACAAACACGTCCCACTTAGCAGTTAATTATTTTCTGTCCTCTGGACTCACACACTGCCGTGAGTGTGATGCTCGTGCTGCGTCCTGGAGGTCTCGAGTCGCCGTCTTACTGCAGGGCTAAAACAGACCCGAGTCTGTCTGCCGGCGAGTGCTGTTATGAGTCACTGTCCATTTACAGCAAACACACACACACACACACACACACACACACACACACCAGCTGATTCTAAAAGATACCATAGACCAAACCCATGACTGACTCATTTCAGACTGTTGTGTGATCTAATCCTCAGCCTCTGTGTGTCTATTTATAAAAGATGCTTATAATAATTCAGAATTTCTCATATTGTTTTCCGTATTTAGTTTGAGTGAATCTCATTTTGACATTTTGTCACCACATGGATCTATTCATCTATTCCTGCGGGTGTGACATTGAGCTCCACGTCTCAGCGTCGCGTCTCTGTGACTCCTCTCGGTCTGTCCTTGTCCTCGTCAGAGGGTTCGAGGTGACTCCCGAGCCTCTTTCCTCAAAGGATCCCTGAAACACCATTCGTCAGAAGTGTTGCATCAGACCGTTATTTAGTTACGGGAAAGACGGATTTGTGCAAATATCAGAAATCTTTCTAGATTCTTTCACCAACAACTTTTCGAGTGACTCAAAAGAATTTCCTCCTAAAATGTGAAATGGTGAATAAAGTTACTGTTAAAAAAATAATAACTATAAGAAATTAACAAATTATAATATTATTAGTTGTTTTTTCTCTTGGCAAATTAATTGTAGAGTTCATGCTGCACCAGCTTATCACATATTTCTTCAAATATACACTACTGTGCAAAAGTTTTGGGGGGGGGGGGGGGGGGGGGGGGGGGGGGGGGGGGGGGGGGGGGGGGGGGGGGGGGGGGGGGGGGGGGGGG
>JAQQZT010000038.1:2339605-2351397 GCA_030068275.1 Clarias platycephalus | reverse complement strand
TTTCCTCCCAGTCCCAGCTGAGGAGAACCAGTTTCCTCCCAGTCCCAGCTGAGGAGAACCAGTTTCCTCCCAGTCCCCGCTGAGGAGAACCAGTTTCCTCCCAGTCCCCGCTGAGGAGAACCAGTTTCTTCCCAGTCCCAGCTGAGGAGAACCAGTTTCCTCCCAGTCCCCGCTGAGGAGAACCAGTTTCTTCCCAGTCCCAGCTGAGGAGAACCAGTTTCTTCCCAGTCCCTGCTGAGGAGAACCAGTTTCTTCCCACTCCCAGCTGAGGAGAACCAGTTTCCTCCCACTCCCAGCTGAGGAGAACCAGTTTTCATGTCCCTCTGGAAGAAATCCAGTTTTCCCTGCTGAAAATTTTTTTATCCAACCCCTGGTGATGAAATCCAGTTTCTTAGTCCACATCTGAGATAAACCAAACTACCAGCCGTCTCTCATTTTCTCAGTTCCTTCACTGGAAATCCAGATCTCCAGTCCCTACTGATGAAAACCAATTGCCCAGTCCCTGTTGAGGAAAAACAATAGTTTTTTAGTTGTCCTAGTAACAGCTTCTCATATCTAAACTGTGAATCTCCATCTTGGTTGATTCTTAATAGCATGGCTTCATTCTGAGAACACCATGTCTTCTGTGAAGCAGGGTGCTGGTAGCATCTCATTCTGGAAGAGATTTTCCTTTGAAGTGAAACTGGTCCAGCTCCTGTGTTCTCTAAATCTATACTGAGATCATGCAATGCTTTCACACCTCTTACTGTAATACTAATTCATTATTATGGCTGATGTAGGAGTTCCACAGCAATGGGGGGGTGTGAATACTTACACACTCATGTTTAAAAGTCAAGGTTTTACTGATGTCCTCTGTGTGCCTCCGCCTCAGCTTTAACCGTCTGGACCTGCCTCCGTACGAGTCGTTCGAGGAGCTCCGTGAGAAGCTGAACATCGCCATCGAGAACACTCAGGGCTTCGACGGAGTCGACTAGCAGCGTCATGGCGGCGGCTGAGAACGTATCGGGCATCCGGGGCACGTTGGGGTGACACGCCCGTCAGAGATATCAGGGTGGTGCGGAGGAAGCCTGAGCTACAGAATACTCCACTCCGCTATCACTATCGTCACTACGTCGCCACTGCGCTATCCTGAAGCTCTGCACCGCCAGCTCGCGGCTTTCTGCCACGTTTACACGGACGTACTCACGTGTAGACTTATTAAACCCCAGGTTTTGTCCTCAGCACAAAGATATACAGTCTAGATTATATTGCACAATGGTGTAAGCTTTTTAATATGTGACCTGTCTGCAGGTTTTCGTTGTTGTTCTTGGACAGAATTTTCAGTGTTTTTTAAACGAACTGACAGCCTGTATAATGCACTGTACCATTTGCAGTTATTCTACACAATATAAACTTGTCTATACATGTGTGTGTGTGTGTATATATATATATATATATATATATATATACACACACACATCACTATATCACGCTTGATATTAATACTCATCAGCAGTGTTTCGGCGGTTTGAAGAAGTGTTGGAAAGTTTTTGCCTCCGTCTCAGGGTTTGGTGGCAGGATTCGTTATTCACGCTTGTGTCTTCGTCTTCATCTTGTCTTTTCTTTCTGCTTCCTTCTCGGTTTATTCCTTTAACGCAGCGTTTTTTTTTTTATGCGAACCCGGGTTTACCGGCGGCTCGCTTCAGGAAACGCAAGGTCTAAACTCTTTTTAATCTGCATATCAAATTTTTGTACCTTAACACCTTTTGTAACAATACTGTAGAACGAGTCTTAATCCGAGCCCGGGTCTCTGTCCCGGCTCGCGCTTCGATTTCCCGGAAGGAATCCTTATCTCTTCTCGGATATGTTTACATGCTGAGCGTAAGCACTTTCTCTTTCACCTCACTATGGAAAATTTATCAGACTGTTAAACTCCTGTTTTGTTGCTTCATGTTAAAACAAATCTTTGTTCTTTTTTCAAAAAGCAAAACTAATTTCCCCCTTAAACTGATCAGACGTTTTATCAGCACTTGTACAGAGTTACCATGTAGAGGACCAGGGGATGAAATAAAACATAAATAAAATAAGAAATAAATAATTATCCGAAGAATTATAGTCCTTAATTGAATAATGAATAATCAGCACAAATTATATCTGCGAATAAATAGTAATTCCGAAGAGTAGTTTTTGCGTTTCGATTTGTATAAACAGAAAAAAAATTCAATTAAAGGTTAAATAAACAAAATAAATAATAATTAAGTTAATAATTAATTTGGCTATACTTTCACATTTTGTATTTTCTTTTTTTTTATATAAATTTTTTTTTTTTTTTTCCCCCATTCTGGTCTAACATTTTCATCAATATAACAGGGTAAAATGTCTATTATAAAATAAAATGAAAATAAATATGCCTTTAATCTGGAATATAAATCATAATGGTTTAATCGGGTTATGTGCCAGTGTTCTTGGCAACATATTTTTGGGGAAACAAATAAATAATAAAAATATATATACAGTATATTACTTCATTCTGTATTGTGTTTTTTCTCTTTCATTTTACACTGACTCGGGCAATATGGTGTGTTACCACATGAGGGCGCTGCAGGGTATTTACACACTCCAGTGGTTTATAGGTGCATGTTCAGTGAGGTAGTTATCACATTACTGTATATGCACACAGACACACGTACATCAATACGCAGTGTGTTTTATGCAAGGCGAGTGTGGTTTCTACAAATCTAAACACTGAAAATGACAAAAAAAAAGCTGCTTTATTATTTTTTTCTTTTATCTAATAAATAATAAGTAACTCTGAGGGTTTCTGAGCTGAGAAACTTTGGAAAGCATTGAGAGTTTTAGAAAGTTTTAAAAGTTACAGCTGACACTGGAGACGCCTTCCTTAAACCTCTCCGAATGGACACACACACGTTTTTATTTATTTATTTTTTGTTTGTTTGTTTGTTGTGTTAAGCTTTGTAAAGGTCACATGTCTAACATGGAGAAGAGTGAAGTTCTGCTTTCGGTAACGTAAAATCACTGAATCCTGAAAGTTTCTGAGCCCCTTTTATAAAAGTACTGACTGACACGGGTCTTGTTTTCTTCTTCTTCTTTTCCTCTCCCATCCCCCCCGGTCTCTTTTCTTTTTTTCCCCTTTCTTCGCCCCTCCACCCTACCCGAGAGGTCAGGTAACAGGACACACACCATCCTATTCAGCCTCTCGGACCCCGAAGGGTCACCGGGGTTGGGGGAGGGGCTCCGCGCTCCGGAACCCGCCGCGCGCTGATTGATATCATCCCTGTCCCACGCCGGATCTTTTTGCTTTTCATACCATGATTATTACTACTACTTGTATTGATCTGCCATCGGCATGGTGACCTCTGACCCCAAATATATTTGCATATTGGCAGTTTGAGAGGCCAAAGTGGAACCCACACACACACACACACACACGGTGGAAAGGCTGATGAATAAAGATTAAATACCTGCAACATTTGTTTACTGATGTTTGTAAGGTTCTTCAGCTGTGTTTCGATCAGCTGGTACTGTAGTTCCCTGAGAAGTGGACTACACGGGCTATTCAGACATGGAAAGTACGATTCCAAACCACAGGGAACTGGGAACTGTGTCACTGGATCAGAACCGGGGAACAAAATGCAGCTGGAAAAAAGAGCTTGACGAAATGTATTATCATTATTATTAAGGATGACATCATATAAATTTGACAATTTGATCAATATGTAAGAAGAAGATGTAATTAATGTAATAGTTTGATTTACTCCAAAAACTATTGATCAATAAATCCTTACAATCATACAGGCTGGTGAAAAATTAAAACTGCACAGGAATCATTTCTCTGTACATCTTGCAAATGAATCAAATCATTTCTTACATTTCAATAGTGTACGTTTTGTAATGTATCGGTTTCTGCTTCAATAAATACTCGATATTTAATTTCCGTAGTGGCGGCACGGTGGCTTTAGTGGTTAGCACTTTGGCCCCGCGCCTCCAGGCTCGAGGATTCGATCCTCACCGCGGGTCTGTGGAGGTTCTCCCCGTTCTTGGTGGGTTTCTTTCAGGTACTCCTCCCACATTCCAAAGACATGCAGATGAGGCTAACTGGTGTTCTCCAATTTGCCCGTAGTGTGTGTGGTGTGATGGATTGGCACCCTTGTGCCTTTGTGTGCAACGTGTCCTGGGATAGGCTGAAGATGATCATTTTCATAGTGTGATATGTCCACAGCTGCAGCAACAGGTATCCGAGCCGCCTACGATACCACGGTAACACACGGAGGAAGTGAGAGTGTGCGGAATCGTCTCGAATTCAAATCCTTTGTACTTGACGGTTTCCTCCGGGTGCTCCGGTTTCCTCCCACATTCATTCATCTACGAGAGTGAGTCAAACATGACTCGGAAATCTGCAAACAAGGTGAAAGTTTCTTAAAGAGAATCATGACTGGTGACGAGACATGGACACTTACCCAACTGTCTAGTGCTGAGCCTCGAATCGCTTCATCCTCCCTACTTAAGTGCACTTCATTATACTCTTGGTGGAAAATAAAGCGTTTCAACGCCCTACAAAGTGTATTACATGCCAATTCCCGGGTCCACTCGCAGCCATACACGCTTATGCCATGACACTGCCTCCACCGTGTATGACTGATGACGTACAGTATGCTTCGGATTATGCGCTGTTCCTAATGACACATATTGCGGCGTTTTGTTCCTGTTATACTGCAGCAAATTGTCTTCAACTTGCTATTTATTAAACTGCAATTTGTTATTTATTAAAGGACATCAAGCACTGTTGCCTCGCACCTCTAGGGTCGAGGGTTCGATTCCCGCCTCGGGGTCGGTGTGTATGGAGTTTGCATGTTCTCTCCCCGTGCTGGGTGGGTTTCCTCCAGGTACTCCGGTTTCCTCCCGCAGTCCAAAGACCTCCAAAGATTAGACTAATTGGTGTAGTGTGTGTCCAGGGGTTACCTCGCTTCGTGCCCTTCGTGGACAGGTTCCAGGCTCCCCATGACCCTGTATACAGGATAAAGCCGCATAGACAATGAGATGATAAAGAGCATCATACTTTTATCTCTTTCTAGTTATATTTAATGTTTTGGAAGGCTTATGAAGCATGTTGGTTCCTGTTCCCACCTAGCAGCTAGAGACACTCGTTCCCTCTATTCAAGTTAATGAGACACAACATGTCCCAACTTTGACTGTCCAAAAGATGTCAGTAACTTTAAACCTATATGTAGTTACTGGTAGAAAGCGCTGACACACGAGCACACGAGCACAATAGACTTCAACATATCAGTGATGATACTGTTCAGTGATAATGTATTAGATCAACTCAAATTCTTCTGACTAATCAGATTTGATCATTCGACAGCGAGTTGGTAATTAATGCTGGAGTTTATGACTTGTTAATATAAACTAAAGCAGGAAAGAGTGTTTTATACAGTTTGCACACTTGCAGTACGTGTATCGCTTACATTGAACCAAAGACCTTTTATTCAGTAGTTCCCACTACGATCAAGTACAGAAGCCCAGCTGGTGATGAAACCGTGTGTGTGTGTGTGTGTTTGTGTTCTCCAAATCAGAGCATTGATAAGGCAGAACGGGGCAGCTGGACAGTACACAACAGTATTGATCCTTCCCTTATTTCAGTGTGGAGAAGGAGAGTGACCTGACCTCCCTCGGACCCTCGGACTCGCGACACAAAAGCCCAGCTGTGAGGTCTGATCAGCGCGAACTCCCCTTTCCCACACTCAAGTATGGAAATTATAATGTCTAGTTGAACATGCGATGAGGTTATACAGCTTCTCAGTCAGTCAGTGTGTGTGTGGACACTTTGTTTGACACAGTGTTTGTAACACTGATTACTGCAGAACGTTTCATCTCATTGGAAATCTAAATGGCATGTAAATCATTCAACAGGGTTTTTGTGAGGGGTTTTCGGTCGACTCCTCACCAGACGCTTGCCCATTAAGATGACACTCACAGTGTTTACATGATGTTGTGTTATTCTGGATAATTCATTTTAAATCGGACTACATTTATAATTGGACTACTGTCCTTGTCTCAGTATACGAATATACAAGTTAGCTAGCGGTAAACTGGTCAAGTGATAAAAAAAACACTGACAACTTTTCATATGTGCTGTAAGATTATTTTTCTTTACAAATGTGATATCCCTTGTGGTTATGGTGTTAGTCGAAGGCAGACGACACCACCGTATTTTTTGTTGGACTTCCAGATTAAATCTCAGCGTAGAGCTTGCGTGGGACACCTGGCCTGATTTCTATATCGGATTGAGTTATACGTGAAACAGTATCTTGACTCACAAGTGCATTATCTGGATTTGCTAGTCTGATTTTGAGAAGTTCAATATAGTACGATTTCATTTATGTTAAAAGCCCAGTCAGTCAGACTAACACAGTTTTGGTCTGTGATGTACAGTAATAGTGCAAGCTGGAATTCAATACTAACAAGCTTATAATACTACAATACTAACAAGCTGAGCAAGCGCTCATATCTATCTACACCTATCATAGTGGAGTCGGACATAATTCTGTCAATAATTCTGTCCCCTGTCGTGCTTATATACTGGGACAAGGACAGTAGTCAAATTAAATGATCTCGTCGAGCTACGTATAACCCCAGCTCCACTTAACCGTGCATGTAAATGTACTCACTGCTATCACATTGCTATAAGCTGACACTCAAAGTTCTGATATTGGTGCCATATTTGTTTTGTTGTCCTGAAGAACACTTTGGATGTCCCTGTAGCTGGGTTCCTAAAAAAAACAGATTTTCGCTGATGTTAGCATATAAAAAGGTTAGCGGAGTGCAGAGACGGTGACGACTAGGACTGTGACTTATACCTCAGGTGATGAGACACGGGCTGATGATGATGATGATCCAAATAAAAACTATTTTTTACAGTTTAAACAACTTCTGTACAATTTGGCAGTAATGTTTTTCCATCATTAGATCACAGAGGTGTGAAAAAGTTATGGTTCGGTGAGCTTCAGTACGGTGAATGTTACAGTTATGTAACATCTTTGAAGTTTTATTTATTTATTTATTTATTTATTGGTAGTGTTACTGAAGGCTTACACTAAAACAGGGTTTAAATACTTAAGTGTTATCCTAAATAAGATTTGTTGTGTAATGCACCAAGGAAATTTTTTGTTTCCCCTTTTTTTTTTTTTTAAGAAAAGTTTGTCATCAGTGTTTGAAAAGAAGCCATCTAAAGGTACATTAAGGTACAATATAATCATTTACGAGTCAATCAAAGAGTCATTTTTTTATTGGATACATGAATATATTTTGTTTATTAGGGATTGTCTGTTCAAAACCAGATTTAAATAGTAAGTATAGGTTGCTTAATGATCACTTACAAACTAATTAAGCCTTAATTAAAGGCTTACTCATTAGCACTGAGGAAATGAACTGCTGATCAGTTTGCCTAATTTGGTGATTCTCTGGAGGGCGGGGCGTGTCGTTGCCATGGTGACCGTACTCTGTAGGTGTCCATCCGCTGCAGAAGCTAGTCCTCAGGCGCTCTGGTCACCAGCTCAGTGTGTGTGTGTGTGTGTGTGTGTGAGGGTCAGTGTATGAATGAGAGAGAAGAGAGGAGGTTGTGTTAGAGAGAGAGAGCAGCCTCAGTACAGACAGCTAGCATGCGCGGACAGCTCCAGTAAATGGCGCGTTTTAAAAGGATATTATTTCCCCCGCTGCTGTTTCTCGCAGTGTTCCTGCCAGGTAAGGGGAGGGAGACTCTTTAACCTGTTAGTTATTGCTCACACTCTGTGTAAAGTGTGTGAAACATGTTCACTGTGGCGCTCTAACCTACAATAACTCTAACAATCCACTTTAACCTGACATATAGAAACCGTTTAACTGGAAAAAGTGACCGTTTTACACGTTAATATTTGAATTTAATTTAAACGCGCGCGGTGCGGGCGGTTTTGCCCTGACATCACTCCTCGTCCTGAGAGCGCGAGCGCGGATTTTTATATACAGTACTGTATATCCTCCTTCTTGACGCGCTCGCGAGGCGCACGTGCGCAACTCGAACCTGTGCCAGAGCGCTCGTCGTATCCTCCTCAGGCCGCTAGATGTCGCTTTTTTGTGTCTCTTTATTTTATACTTATTTACTTAACTTTTTTTAATTGTTTTTTTTTTTATAGATAATTTTTTAATTAGTTAATTAGTTATTTAATTAATGAGGATGGTACGAGGATGGTGTTGTTTCAGGCTTCTAGTTTTTCGTATTTCATATTATTTTACTCTAAAGAAGTTTAGAAGCAGACTAGTTTTGCAATTATACTGTCCTTAGTCTTAGTAGAGTTAGCTTGTAGCTATAGCTAGTATTATTACAATTTTATTACCTCAGAAAAGTGTGTGTGTGTGTGTGTGTGTGTGTGTGTGTATTGGTAACATAAAATCACATGATAAGTATGTAACAATTTTGAGCTTATTTATTTTTTATTAACATTAAAAAAAATTTTTAGCTTGTTTTTATTTCCATTGTATTTAGGTTGCATAAAATGACACATTTTAAGTGACATTTTATAATATATATATAATCATTAAATGTGATCTAAACAGAAATAATTTACATACAAGTTACATAAAGTGACCTGTTTAAAATATGTAATTTTATGCAACCTAAATACAACAGAAATAAAAACAAGCTTACAAAATTGTTATAGCTTATAAAACTAGCTATAGCTACAAGCTAATTATAGCTATAAATGTCCAGATTTATACTTATGGGGTCGGCAAAGACCTAAAAGACACTCTGCCATTTATATAATAACACTGCCAGTGTAGTTTAGTTTATCATTTTGTCGTTAATTCCCTCACCTGACGTAAAAGGCTTGTGTTCATTTCTGTAGATATTACATTTTTACCTGTACGATTTACTGAGCCTCACTTCAGACTAAATTTCTCTCTTTAAGTTAAACATGCCATTTGTCCACCTACGCACACACCAAAAATCAGAACACTTTTAATATTCCATACAGAGTCATTATCCACACTTGTTTTTAGTCGTAGTTTGCCTTAGCCATTTTTTACCATCTATGAACAATTGTATTTAAATAGTTTGCTAGTAAAAATAAATAAATAGTTAAATTTTTATCTTGGATCATACTTTCTAAAACTAGCCCCAAAAAGCTTCTTTCATGTCCTTTACCTACAGTTGTTCCAAACTTTTTGCAGGACCTAACTTCACATAGGATCGAGGTGTATTTGCAGAATATCAGCAACATACAGTAATTATATAATAAAATATAATATTATGAACTTTATCAGTACTTCATAGTTCAAAATTACTACTACAACTGCTATTTAAGTAAACAATTGTATATTTAAGTTACAGGTTTCTTCAGTCCGCATAACAGTGATAAACCTCTTAGACATGGGATGTGGGATGTATTTTGAAGTTGATTTTATGTTTCATGAGTAAATAAGTTAATAACAACGTTTGAACGAATTATTTACATTTTTCAAGATGTAGAACAAAGTTTTACAATCTTCCAGTCAGAGTTACTTATACAGTATATCAGACAAGATTATGACACTTTATTTCTTGCTCTTTTGGATATAAAGTACAAATAAAGCTGTATTTTTAGATTAAGACATTTAAGTGGCATTAAATCTTACAGTAAGTATGTACTATATAATTAATCAGGTAATGTGCACGAGTGCTGGTCCTTAAGGTCTGATTATGTACTTTAAATAATTTACACCCTTAGACATTTTACCGTCTCCTAGGAGCTGATGATGTGAAGCCCAAGCCTGCGTGTCGTTTCAGTGACTTTTCCAGATTTCATGCAAAGAGTGTAATAAATCATTTTAAGGATGGATAGAGTCACTCTCCTCCCAGGTGCCCGACTTTAGGAGGCATGAATAACCGGATTAGACCAGCGTGAAGTGTAATCCTCAAAGACATAAGATCACTGAAACACATGATCCTTAGAGGCCACGTTCACGTTCCGCAAAGTTCTTGAGTGTATCAACCAGGAATCATTTAAATACGATCTGAAATAAAATCCACAATCTGTAAAGAACTGAAGTATTTAAATATTAGACAAAAGACAAGTCAGTAATAAATATAAAAGTGGAAAATCAAAAACTCCAAAGAGTTACTTTTCTTTTGATTGATGTTTCTCCAGAACAGAACTAAAACCCTCTCAGTCCAATCAGACATTGACAAGATCACATGGTAACTCTCACTCCCGCTCTCTGTCCGTCTCCTCAGGTGTGCGGTGTTTCAGCGAGTTGTTTTTCGTTAAGGAGCCCCGAGATGCCACGGTCCTGCGTAAAGACCCGGTGATCATGGACTGCCAGGCTCAGGGCGAGCTTCCCATCCAGGTCCGCTGGCTGAAAAATGGATCGCCCGTCCCCGAGTCAGACCGCGTCCACAAACTCACCAACGGCTCGCTCTTCATCTCGGAGACCGAGAGCCGAAAGGGAGATAAATCGGACGAAGGGTCGTACCAGTGCCTTGCTCAGAACAAATACGGAGCTATCCTGAGCCAGAAAGCTCGCCTGACTATCGCAAGTAAGTTCAGCGGTCTTTTCTGAAATCCTCAACAATCGGGTCGGTCCAGAATTACCCGAATCGATTATACGTTCCTGAGGACAAGGGCTTTATCTCTGGGTCACCTGACTGTGGGTCAGATTCCATGAGGAAGAGCGTAGAATCTGTGCAATGTGGTTTTTAGGGCTTTTACAATGTTGTGAACATTACTTTTGAGACACCACACATCACGTACTGTATATTAGCTAATCACTATGCGGGGTTCACTATCCACCCTCTTCTACATACACACGCTCACAGGGGCCTGTGATTGGCCGGCTCTGATTGACGAACCCCAACCAAAGACTGACCTCCTCAAAGATAGTCCCCAAGCTTTTTTTTGGGGGGGAGGGGAGGGGAGGTGATGAGTTCAGTGCTGGGTTTGAAAGTGAGGGAGATCCTGATCCTCTATTGGTGTGTAAATGAAGGTTTAAAAGGTTAGGCTCGGGGTGAGGAGCCTTTCAGTGTCGCCGAATCACGGTCATCCCTCCTCGCTTTTAGGAGTGTGTGTGTGAATGAGTGTGTCATGGTGGGGTAATGTGACATCATTCATCATTCACACAAACACAGCATGTATAGCTCGCCAAGACCTCGCTGTTTTGTAAGAGTTACGGGAGGTGTTCAATTCTGGATTCTGATTGGTTCAGAAGGTGCTGATTAGTTGGTGTTTTTTAACAGCAGACCGTCACGTTTTCAGGCCTGTAGTAAACATGTCATTCGCAATAAGGCGTGAGGCAAACACTCAGCGTAAAGAGATTCATTTAGCGACGGTGGAAGGAGTCTCCAGTTTCAGTGCCGAGGCTGGAGGTTTCAAAAAAGGTTTTCAGGGAGTTTCTCAGCCATCCACAGTGTGTGTGTGTGTGATGTTTCGGGTGTATGGATTGATTGGGTGATCCTCACACAAACATACACACACAATCTCTCTCTCTCTCTCAGGGCCTGTAGGGGGTTGAAGCTGTAAAACAGGAGCAGTGAGACTTAAACAATTGCGTAACATCTCGGCCAAAAAAACAAACAACAAATGCTGTTATAAAAACACCCCACGACTCCCCCACAACACCCCCGCGTCAGTACAGTAGACTGTAGCGTCGAGAGATCATGTCCCTCTCTCTCTCTCTCTCTCTCTCTCTCTCTCTCTTGGGGTCACCTGTGTGTGTGTGTGTGTGTGTGTGTGTGTGTGTGTGTGTGTGTGTGTGTGTGTGTGTGTGTCTGTGTGTGTGTGTGT
>JAQQZT010000038.1:2316808-2330972 GCA_030068275.1 Clarias platycephalus | reverse complement strand
TTTTGTACTTTCCTTCCTCAGAGTTGCTCTAAGACGTTTTCTAAATCACTTTTAGTTTAAGACTCCCAGCTAGGACCTTTTAAGCTAAGATACGAGCTCTCTAAGAGAATTCTAAGAAGCTTTGTGAATACGGGCCCAGTAGTTTATTTATTAACTCCGCTAACGATTAGCAGCTAGCCGCGCTGATTACATTGATCACATCATAAAGCCGGAGGCAAACTCCTCACTCGTCTCTCTCACGTCCAAAATAGGATTGGTAGTGTCCCCGTTATCAGCTGCTGCACCTCCAGTGATTCGGGTTGACTAATCATTGACTAGCACTTGTGTTAGGTGGTGGCGGTGGCGGAGGTGGAGGTGGTGGTGGAGGTGGAGGTGGTGGCGGAGGTGGAGGTGGAGGGAGGCCGGGGTCCCACTGGATAGTGGGGGGTTTTATGGCTCTCAAACCTGATAAGACTAAAAGCAGCTCAAAGAACTGTGGTCTCTTCATTCACGATACAAACATGTGGCGTCTCCTTACTGCTAGTCTTGAGACACGAGGACACTGAACTGACTGGAAACAAACTCTACATAATAAATACTTACTACATTTTGTAAAAGTAGTTTTATATATTATAGTTTTTGCATAAATCTATTATATATTACATTATAATAGATTTTTTGCATTTATGTAGAACAGATTTATAAATATTCGAATAAACTTTGTGACAAAACAATTTTAATAGATATTTATAAAACTAAACATAGTTATTTTATTTTGATAAAATATTATAGTATGACTAATAAGAGTAAAACTCTCAACTTAATTTAAAATGTCATAAAAATTTACATTTTTAAGATTTCTTACCATTTTTAATTGTTAAATATTTTTATTAATTATTTTGTATACATTAGATTCTATTTTGTTTTGATTAGCATCATGATAAATTATGTGACAACAGTTTTTTTTTAAATAATTAGAACTTTATTCTAATTAATATAATCGAATTAACTTAAAATTCTATGTAATGTGTAATGTGATGTTAAAACTTAATTTAATATATTTTTATTGAATCATTTATAAATTATAATTATAAATTAATTTGAATATTTGTTAAGATTCCTTTCTTTTTTTTATTGTTTTATTAATTTTAAAATTAAGAACCATAATAAATTAAGTAACCACATTTTTTAATATTTAAAATTAATTTAGTAACCTCTAAATTTCTTTTTAAAACCGTATTTGTTTTATTTTCAGAAATGATCAATTACCCCCTCATAATTACCCCCTCATTTTACACATAAAAATCATATAAAAATAAATTTATAAAAATATAATAATATAAATAACTGCTTTTAAATAAGAAATTAGTTAAACATAGGTTTTAAAAAAAAAAAAACTGCTTTCATATTTTAGCTTTCATATTACAGATCATGTCATCTAGAATCATGTTAGGATACTTTTGCCACATCCTTAATTAAGTGTAGTGTTTTTAAAATAATTAAATATTCGATTGGGAGTTCAGAGTTCTGAAAGATCTGTTCAGGGTTGAAACGAGAGAGAGAGAGAGAGAGAGAAAGAAAGAATGTGGGGAACCAGGTGATTTCACCAAAAAGAGGTGAGAGTTGAGTCGTGCTCCATCACACACACACATGAAATCAGGACCAAAAGGACAGCGAGGCGCTGCTGTGAGATCTGACGTGTCCATGTTTATCTAAAGACCTTTTGGTTCTCCACATGATCCGCCACCACTGTATCACCTTTCACAGACTCTCTCTCTCTCTCTGTGTCTGCTCGTGGCTCATCCTAACCTCGGACCTAAAGTCATTATACTGAAAGAAGAGACGCTGGTGATGAAGCGCCGCACCACCTGGACGTTCCGGACGGTTCTTCAGGTTTCACCGCCCCCTTCGTCACCGCCCTCGTCTCGCCCGTCCGCTCCAAATAATCACCTTTCAGCGCTTTCTGTCAAACTTTATAAATGCGTTTGACATTCAAAAGCCCCGAAACTCTTCACATCTCACAGGTGTAAAAAGAGGATGCAGAGTGTGTGTGTGTGTGTGTGTGTGTGTGTGTGTGTGTGTTTGGTGTTTGGTGTTTCCAAACCCTAAACACTCTGGCTGTTGATGGAGCAAACAGTGTTCCTTTAAAAAAACTAAACGAATTGGATGAGGCGTAGTGACGTTACACCTTAGTTTTTCTTCTTCTTCTTCTATAAGTGTTGGTGAAGATCTACTGTACTGTAGCTTGTTGGAAAGAAACAAAAATCTCTTTTCTTAATTAAGACTTTTATGAGCAATCAGGAATATTTTGTAAACCTCTCTCTCTCTCTCTCTCTCTCCAGGTATTTCCACATTCACCCAGCAGCCTTCCTCCATAGTAGTGACGGAGGGTTCGGTCGCACGCTTCTCCTGCAAAATCAGCGCCGTACCTCCACCAATCATCACCTGGGAGTTCAACCGAGTCACCTTACCGCTGGCCACCGACAGGTACAGTACGCACCCCGCCCGAGAGCCGACGCCCATCGTCTGATTTGCCGTTTTTAATTTCTCCGTGATCTTTTTATCTCAGAATCACGGTGCTGCCCGGCGGCGTGCTGCAGATCCAGGGGGCGGACCAGAAAGACGCTGGGAGCTATCGATGCGTGGCGACGAACATCGCCAGCCGGCGGCGGAGCGTCGAAGCCACGCTGACCGTAACCCCAGGTGAACGAGGCCGATTCGAAAGCTTTCTTCATTATTACGTTTATTTACTTTTTAAAAATGTTTTGTTCCTCGATCTCTAATCGATTTCCCTCATCCTGTCCGTATCGGTCCAGCTCCGTCCCCCAGAATCCCCCGGCGGCCGCAGATCATCGCCGGGCCGCGCAACGTCACGGTGGCGGCTCACGGGAGCGCCCTGCTGGAGTGCGCGGCGGTGGGGAATCCCCGCCCGCTGATCTCGTGGAGCCGCGCCGACCACAAGCCCATCGACGTCTACAACACCAGAGTGCTCGGGAACGGCAACCTGCTCATCTCCGACGTCAGGAGGCAGCACGCGGGCGTGTACGTGTGCCGAGCGACCACGCCGGGAACCAGGAACTTCACGCTCGCCGCCGCTAACATCACCGTGCTCGGTCAGGAGGCGTCACGCGCACAATTTATATCGAAACGTACAATAAGTAAATAATAACACAGAACATTCCGGGTTTCAGAACCGCCGTCTCTGGTGGAGTGGCCCGAGAGTCTGACCCGCCCACGCGCCGGGACCGGGCGCTTCGTGTGCCAGGCCGAGGGCACGCCCACTCCCCGCATCACATGGCTCAAAAACGGGGAGGCTGTCCACTCTAACGGACGCATCAAGATGTACAACAGGTAGACGGAGCGAGCGCAATCTCACACACACACACACACACCGTGTCAGGTTTTAAATCAATTTATTTTATTTTTTTTCCCTGTAGTAAACTGGTGATAAACCAGATAATCCCCGAAGACGACGCGATCTACCAGTGTCAGGCCGAGAACCAGCAGGGCTCTGTCCTGTCCACGGCGCGTCTCATCGTGGTAATGTCGGAGGACCGGCCCAGCGCGCCCAGGAACGTCCACGCCGACACCGTCTCCAGCTCGGCCATCCTGCTGGCGTGGGAGAGACCGGCGTACAACGCCGACAGAGTCATCGCCTACTCCATACACTACATGAAGGCGGAAGGTAAAACCAGGACGCCGCAGGTCCAGCTCCGGTCGGGGACACTCGAGTGCGGGACAGTCTAGTTCCTCCATGTCTTCATGGAGCTTTTATAGTCTTATAAATAAGTGTCTTCTTAGGCTCAGTGTTATAATAATAAATAATAAAACATTCACCCAGTTATTCTTCCATAAAGTCTAGAAGGAAATTCCTAAAAAGCCCGTGTGACCCTGAGCGTTAAGGGTTAAGTACTTTTCCAGTCACGATAACAATAACAACGTCGCTACAAAAGTCTGACCGTTCTGTCGACAAAGCTATTTACAGTAATTACTTCTTCCAGCTATTTAAAGATAGAAAAATAAGTTTAAAAAAAAAACGCCTGGTCCTGGGAACCTGCCACTTTACAGTACGGTCCTGCCGGGTCTCCATTGTGTCCCGTTAAAGAGCGCAGGTCCTGCGGTTACGCATCGTCTGTCTGTAAAGAGGCAGCAGAAGTCACTTTGCGACAAGAATGTTCATTTTCTTAGTTTTTTGTTTCCGGTCTGCTCTTTTTTCTCTCTTTTTTTCCCCCTTCAGTCTAATTATCACGCCGCTTTAGCATGAGAAAGAAAGAAAAGTCAGGAAAGGAAACACCTGCCAGCACTTCTTTCTCAGAAAAGTGTGTGTGTGAGTGTTTTTTTTTTCCTCTCTCTGTGCTGCTCTTTTTCTGACCGAAGCGCATCTGCTGTTAGACGCTGTTACAGTCTGAACGTCTGAGAAACCCGGAGGAGCCGACCGGCATTCTTCACTAATTAGCAGGATCATAAAGCAGGAGACGTAGATAGTGTGTGTGTGTGTGAGAGAGAGAGTGGTGCAGCTCAGGCATTGTCTGAATATATGTGTGTGTGTGTGGTAAATTTCTATTAAAGTGTAGCGAAGTCAGCGAGCAGGCTATTCAGCAGAGAACAAGGCACGTCTTGTTGCTTTTCTTTTTTTCTTCCTGCTCCTCAAGGATCTCTGCGAGGTTCCGAAATGAGGAACCCGGTCCTCCTCGTGATTCTTTTGTGCGTCCGCGCGGCTAATCCGGACTAATTAAAGCCTCATCGTAGGCGCTGGCGGTGTGAGAAAATCGGCGCGTGGAATTCACCTCCCCATGGCCCGGATCTTAAATCCCGCGTTTAAAGAGGCGTGACCGATTTGATGGAGTTGACACGTCTCTTGTGCGTCAGCCCCCCCCCCGGCCCCCCCCCCCCCAACACCCCGCACTGGTTTTTATTAGGCCCGAGAACTAAATAGGATTAACGAGGGAGAATAAAAAAGAAGCCTAACAGGGGTCTGATTAAGCGATTATGTCTTGATTAATGCATGTAAACGTTATAGAGACCGCGCAGCCGCGTGACAAAGCCGAGGCGTAAACTTCCAGCAAATACAGCCTGCCCTCTTCTCATTTTCTTCCCATTGATGGTTTTTTGCACCTAAACATGGCGATTTGCCCTAAATGAGCTCCTACAGCCATTTAAAACGCACTCGATATTCAGGAACATTCATCTACTGGACGTCTAAAGGAGGTTTTTTTTTCTTTCTTTCTCTACAAACCATAAAAGGGATTTAATTTACTGTTAATTAACAGAAAGAAATTAACTATTTAAACATCATAGCAGTGCACTGATTCGGATCTGTTTAAGTTTTTTCTGATTATTTAATTTATCTTTAAACTTCATTCTGATGTATTAATAATCCATGGCTTAGTGGTTTGCGCCGTCGCCTCACACCTCCAGGTCCTGGGTTCGATTTCCGCCTCATGGTTTTGTGCATGTTCTCCCCGTCTTTGCTTGGTGGGTTTTCTCCAGATTCTCCGGTTTCCTCACACAGTCCAAAAAATGCAGATTAGACTAATTGGCATAGCCGTCCATACAGACACCAGGATTATTAAGTTGATCGACCAACACATTTCTCAATAGGAGAGTCCGAGGAGCTCAGTGCAGATCTGAGAAAGTGGGCGGTAGATTTATACAGGTCAGAAACTTCACAAGTTCTGGAGGAAGACCTAAACTGTCACCCACAGCCGAAAGGAAAACCGGTTCAGAAACCTGCTCAGGAAAAACCCAGGAGCCACCAAGGCACCACGGAATGAAAGGCTGCCGTCCACAAAAGAAGTCCCTGCTCCGGAATCGACACTCTGGACCTTGAATGAAGTTTAAATGCTGAGCACATGGACAAGAAAAGAATGTTTCGATCAGACGAGTGTTTGGACGAGTAAAAATGTGAGAAGAACACTGTAGCATGTAGTGAGCATGGTGGTGGTAGCATCACACTCTGGAGCTGTTTTTCTGTCAGTGGAAACGATGCGGCGGACAAAGTACATGGAATCATGAAGAATAAGTAGAAGAATTCTTCAGTAGAACCTCAAAATCATCAAATCTGACTGGACAAAACTTCTGCCAGACACATCAGTGGATAAAGCAGGCAAACTTCAAACATTTGCAGTTTCAAAAAGTTGTGGATTGTGTTGAAAAGTTTGAAAATGACTGGTGGTCAAATATCGATCCAGAATTTTGCCAGAAACTTGTTGATGGCCACCATAACCATATAATGGACATTCAAGGCTAATATTAGGACTAATATATATATATATATATTTTTAACCATGTCTTGATTTCTGAGCTTAAAGAACTCACTAGAAGCCCAGCACTAATATGATGAAAGTCATGATTATAATAAGATCGTGTTAACTTCTGATCACAACCGTGCCCATGTCATCATCATCATCATTCACTAATGAACAGGAAGTCATGTGATGATGTCACACAGTCATGTGATGATGAGAGGGAACTCAAATGGAAACGTACAGTATTTAATCAGAACCGTACACGAAGCATTTGGATCGAAATGGATCGATCAATCTTTGATCCGTGTTTAATTTTTTTATCTAACAGGTCTTAACAACGAAGAGTACCAGGTTGTCATCGGCAACGACACCACGCGCTACATCGTCGACGACCTGGAGCCGGCGCAGAACTACACCTTCTACATCGTAGCGTACATGCCCATGGGGGCCAGCCGCATGTCCGACCACGTCATCCAGCACACACTCGAGGACGGTGAGGACTGGATTTAGATATGTGTGTGTGTAAGAGTGTGTGTGAGTGTGTGTCTCGGAAAGGTCAGAGGTCAATCATGTGATCGTACTATTCAACCTTGTACCCTTAAGTAGTCCGTTCTTTGATGATGAACAATGGGGATGAGGAACGAAAGGCGAAGAATGGAGCAAGAAAGAGATGAAAGGGTTCGAGTTAATCATTAAACAGAGTCGGTGTGTGTAGAGGCCTCATCTCTCCAGCTCAGGTCTCTAAAGGATGGGCGGTTTTAATTTGAACTCAGGAGGAGGAGGAAATACTTTTAATGATAAATGCAAAAATAATACACAATATGAAGCAAAGAGATGCATGTATATCTGTAAAATTCAGAATACATGAATATATTATGACAAATTCCCAATTCCAGGAGAAAAAAATATCCCATCTTTCACACCCCATCTAGACTGATCAAGAACAAATCATACCCTTATTAACCAAATGACACGTCAGAATTAAGCATGCTTCTCCTGATATTTTATTAATATTAAAATATCAGTTAACTCAGTTAACTTTCAGGTTCTGGGTTTGAATCCCAGTGTTAAATGGAAAGCTAGTGCACTATGTACACTAGGGTGTACAATTCCTTGTTCCACACACCAAGTAGTGCCCTTGATCAGGGGTTAGAACTTAGAAGCGACATACAGTGGAACCTTGGAAAAACAAAACACTTGTAATCCAAAGCAAATCCTCCCATAAGAGATAATGGAAACTCAAATCATTCGTTCCAAAACCCCCAAAAAATAAATACATAAAAATGATTAATACAAAATATAAAGTAAAAATAAAACAAATTAACCTGCACTTTACCTTTAAAAAAGTACAAATAAATCCTGACAGGTAAGTGTTTCCGTAGGCGCTAAAGTAAGGAGCTTCTTACTGTAAAGTAAAAATAAAACAAATGAACCTGCACTTTACCTTCGAAAAGAATCGCGACAGAGCAGAGTTTCTTTTAAAGATCCCGAACAAATCTTACCCTTATTAACTAAATGACACGTCAGAATTACAGTAAGCATGCTTCTACTGATATTTTATTAAGGGTGCCAATAATTCAGGAGAATAAAAAAGAAAAATCATAACACACTCGACTCGAAGCGTGTCATGTTGTTCAGACAGACTGTATCTGACTCTCTCTCTCTCTCTCGGTCCGTCTCTCTCTTGTTGTTCCTGTGTCAGTTCCCCTGCGTGCCCCCGAGCTCTCCCTCACCAGCCGCAGCCCCACAGATATCCAGGTGTCCTGGCTGCCGTTGGCACCGAAGCTGAGCCGCGGCCGCGTCTCTGCGTACCGCCTGTGGTACCGGGCCGGCCCCGAGGGAGCCACCACGCAGCTGGAACTGCCCGGGGACCAGACGCGGGTCTCGCTGGAGGCCCTGCAGCACGACACCACCTACCTGCTCAGGGTCGCCGCCTCCACCAGTATGGGCTGGGGTGAGCCCAGCGCCTGGACCTCCCACAGGACACCCAAGACCTCCAGCAGACAAGGTAGAACCAGGAGAAAAATAGTCCGTAATAGTTTAATCACAGATTTCTGTCTGGTGTGCATTATTCGTTCCTTAGATATTTCATATGTTACAGTATTTTTAACATGATGATTTTGGACAAAGAGACATTTTAGGTATCAGGATTTTTTGACTGAGTGAAAGACTTTTATTCTCTTTTTATTTATTTATTTATAATTTTTTTTGCACAGGAATACACAGGAAGAAATTGATTTAATTACGATCATTGTATTATTATTATTTTTTATCATTTCCCATTTTCTACTTGTTCCGCTACCATAATTATTTTGCTCTTCATTTGTTCTGGTCCTTTGCTTCGGGTTCTTTCTCTTTCTCACACCTTGCTTTTCTCTCTCTCTCTCCCTCTGTCTGTGTTTTACTCTAACCATCCTGTTAAGGCATTGTCTCGGTTACTGCTCTCAACTTTGACCCCTGCTCAGGCACACACAGAAAAAAAAAGCCTCGGTCACGGATCATAAAACCAAAGCCCGAAGGCACCGCGAGTCCTGAGAAGCAGAACAGAATAGAGTCGACAACAACTCGGTGGCTCCATCAGACTTTCTTCAGTCAAACCGCTGACCCAGTCCATCCAAAAAAAATAAATAAATAAAAGTGATCCTTTAAAAGAAACGCCATGAAGCGTCAGGAGTGTGCTGCGTAATCAAGCGTGTTTTGCCGAAACAGATTCACTTCAGCTTCCATCGCTTCTGTTGTACCTGTTTATGAAAAGTTTTCCTCGTTAAATCTGGTTTATAGTCGTAAACCGTAAGAACGCAGCAGTAAAACAAGTGTGAAGTAGGCGCGTCGAATTTCATGAACTCGCGTAAATGAAAACCCAATAAAGCCAATTAGACAGCGATTGAGTCCATCAGTATGTGTGTGTGTGTGGACTGTTTATATAAAACACATTTGTGTGAAATACTTTTAAAAGCTAAAACTATAACTGATTAAATAAATTTTGGCTAAAAGTTTTTTAACCGTCATAATTAAGCGATATCACAGTCATAGTTGTGCTGTTATACCGAATCTCAGCACGGCCTCGAGTGTGATGTTGATTTTTACACAACAGTTCCACAAACACCGTTTATTATCAACAGATCATGAATCATTTCTTTATTTATCCGTTTATTTAGGATTGTATTAACGACACACACACACGTATCCTTCCACTAACCACAACTGACTGAGTTTTAAACTCGTACCGGTACTAATAAAGTCCTGAGAAACTCACCACATTCACTTTATATTTCCACTTTAGAATATCAGCTCCGTTAACTTCCGAGTTCTGGGTTTGAATCCCCAACTAGTGTTAAATGGAAATCTAGTGCACTATGTACAGTAGGGTGTACAGTCCCTTGTTCCACACACCAAGTAGTGCCCTTGATCAGGGGTTAGTGATGGATTTGGGATTCAGTCTTGTGTTAGAAGCTTAGTAGCTCGCGTTAGCCGTGAACATGTTGGTGATTCAGAACGACTTAGAAGCGAGACGGCGTGTTGTTTAAGACGACGTAACGTTATCAGGTGTGTGTTCTTACTGAAAGTGCTTCTGTGTCTGGTTGTGAATGTGGGTTTTGTCAGGCAGCCGCTCTCTCCTCAGTACTGCGGACCGTACAGACCCACTCTCACCCACGCTGAGACACACAGAGTTATAACGCTATGGAACGCCAGTCAGATACCTCAGTCCAACTAACTGCTGTATAAATGATTATTCTTTAGCTTCACAATGTGGACTTTCTCTCTCTCTCTCGTGTGTGTGTGTGTGTGTGTGTGATGTGCAGTGCCCCTGGCGCCGGAGCTGCAGCTGGAGCCCCTGAACTGTACGACGCTCGCCGTACGCTGGCGTTTATCCGCGGGGAGTCCGGTGGCCGGCCTTCAGGGATTCAGACTCTTCTATCATGAAGAGAGCCGACCCGAGAGCCCGGCCATCCAGATACCAGCCCACGTCAACCAGCACACCATCGGAGGCCTCGGTGAGCTCACGGTCCAACAACACTGCTGTGACGGGTAGAGAGCCAAGTCAGTACACCCCTCACATTCCAGCAAAGCACTTTATTATTAATATGTTCTCAAGGGACAATAATATAGGAGTGAAAACTATTTATAAATAGTTTAGAGGAAATATTTTAGAGGAGTCAGTGTGCAGCTTGTAGGCAGCAGTACAGATTTAATGTCGTCTAAATAACCGGCAACGGAAAATGAGTGAACAGTTTGGACACAGAACAAACTGTGTCCAAACTGTGTCCAAACTGTGTCAATATTCTGTGAGTATCATCGTTATCTAACACGGCCTTTAGTCCTCCCGGGCCTGGACTTCACCAGAGCTGCACATGATGTTCCTGTGATCCTCTTCCACTTTTCCATAATGACATCACAGAGCTGCTGGATGTTTGGAGACGTGATGAACAGGTCATGTGACTCCGCATGGTTAAAGATGTACAGCTGGTACCACTTGACAGTAATGTCTGTATGTTGAGTTATTTTCAGAGGACAGTATAAATCTGTACTGTTATTCAGGCTGCACATTGACGACTCTATAATACATCCATAGTTTCATTTCTATGGTTTCGTCTGTATTTGAGAAGATATAATAATAAAATGTTTGCTCGAATTAGAGGGGTGCACTTACTCTTGTGAGTGGGTGTAGGTAGTTGGGTGAGAAAGGCTTCGAAATTAGGAAATTATTATTTAGACTAAGAACAGTCCAAGTTATAAATGAAGTTCGGTCCAAATGAGTGTATCGTGTCCCTGAGTCGTCCTGCTCTGGAGTCTTAACCTGGAGAAACTTATGTTGACTCTTTTCCAAAACAAGTCGAGTCCGGTCAGAAAGCATTGTGTTCGCTGAACCCCCCCCACCCTGTTTATCATATTACCCGATGGCGAGCGCTATTGGCTGAGGGGGACAATGTCCGAGCGGGGGGTCTGTGGGTGTCACTCTGTTGACAGAAGAGCCAGCGGGTGATGGACTGAAAGCCTCTTTTCACATCCCTGTATGTCCCCCCTGCTCTCCAGAAATCCCCCTCTACTCTTTCCTCAGTGTCCACTTCGTTCCCCTCCCTTCTCCATGACCTCTCCCGGTGGCCTCTGACCTCCCATGAGCCTTTGCTGCGGCATGAGAACGGGGGAATAAGAAGGAGGGCGCCGAATGTTCGCCGTGTGCTCGACGATTCACTCCCAAAAGGCCACCCACCCCTTATCCCCTGTCCTGTCCGCGGGACCGAGGACGCACCGGTGGGAGGAGACATCCGCGGACATCTGTGGACGGAGAGAGAGAGAGAGAGAGGAAGAGAAAGAGGTCATCCAGCTGGTCAACAGCTGATATTTAGATCAGGTTGAAATGAGATTTTTAGATTTTTGGTGAGGGTGACAGAAGTTAGCACTGATCCTGAATCAGTAAAGAAAAATGACTATACTGTAGGTATAGGATAAGATTTACGGCGGGGTTTATGGTCGCTGCGAGCCGAGCTCTCTGGTTGAGGGGAGCGTCACTTCAAAGCTCACAACCACACAGAGCTTTAACAACCAGAGACACACACACACACAAATAAATACACAAAATTTCCAACACACACCGTTTCATAACACAGTCAGTCAGGAATTTAAACACACACACACACACACACTGGTTTTCCATGTGTAGAGTCAGCGGTGTAAAATGCGAGCAGGGATGCGGTCGGGTTAAAGGTCACATATCTGCTGTCGTTGCGCGCGGAGGCTTTTTGCTGTAAGAATAACAGCAGCGTATTTACGGCGTCCCTCGTTCACACTGACCCAAGAACAGCGCGTTCAGAAACAGCGCGGTCAGAAACGCCCGGCTTAAACCGGCCTCTTCCGAGCCATTTGCCGCCCGTTAAAGAGCTCAGACGCTGATTCGCTCTGGTGTAGGAGAGCCGATGGTTCTGAAGATTAAACCCCCTGGTTTTTAATTTTTTGTATTTTTTAAGTCATGTCTGATCTCAGAAGCACATGTAGACGAGCTCATCACTTCAATTCAACGTCATTTGAGGGGGCGCGTCGTCAGCTCAACACCTGATTGTCGCGTCACACACAACCTGCATGTCTTTGGATTGTTGGAGGAAACCGGAGGAAACTCCGCGCCACACAGACTCCGAGGTGGGAATCGAACCCCGACCATGGTGGTGCGAGGCGACATCGACAGTCCAGGGCAGGAAGAATGCATTTAATCCAACAAGAAAGAGATCAAATGTTTACATCGATAAAATTTACCTAAAGAAAGGAGTAAGTGTTTTGCACCAGCTCTCGTCCCGGGCCGGATCGGATCAGACCGTTCCCATGGAGGTGGTCACATGATGTGTTTATTTATTCTCACTGGATTTGAACACATCTATTGATTGTTTAGTGTCGTCGTCTCCCTGTGGCGGTTCTTCAGCACGGCGCAATCTGTGTAATATATATATATATACGTATAATATACCGTGACGTTTACGCCGGCGCTCACAGCTCAGACACTTAACCAGAGTGGAGATGAGAAAAGTCGTTAGTGTTAACGAACCGTTCCTCTGTGAGGCCTGGTGTTTGATTGACAGCTGTTACATGACTGAGAGAGGGATATCTATACTAGTAAACAGTGTGAGTGAGGTCCTTGAGTGTGTGTGTGTGTGTGTGTGTGTGTGTGTGTGTGTGTGTGTGTGTGTGTGTGTATTGATCAGTGTGTGTATTGGTTTCCTCACTGGATCGTGTGCTGGGGGTTGAGAGAAACTGCTGAGTCAGCGAAAATCAAACTCGAATCCTGACGACTTCTTATTCTCTCTAGTGTGTGTTTATAAGTATCATCAGTGTGTTTAGTGTCGGGTAAATCCCTGTGTGTGAAAGGCATGAGCACACACACACACAGAGACACACACACGCAAGGTCATTACAGTCCATTATGGTGTGTGTGTCACCTTATCTGTGTGTTACTGCACTGACTGAGGGGCCAATACACATCTCTGTTTACTGAATGCCTCCGTGTGTGTGTGTGTGTGTGTGTGTGTGTGTGTGTAGTAAAGATGATGAAAGCATGACTTAAGATCTGAGCCAGCATACATGTGAGTTTTTTTGGGGGGTCGTGGTTTTTCAGTATTTTTCACTTTTCCATTCTCACACACACACACACACACACACACACACACACACACA
Source organism: Clarias platycephalus (assembly GCA_030068275.1). Classification (NCBI taxonomy): domain Eukaryota; kingdom Metazoa; phylum Chordata; class Actinopteri; order Siluriformes; family Clariidae; genus Clarias; species Clarias platycephalus. Next base: position 2,317,584 of record JAQQZT010000038.1, on the reverse strand, counting down.
CACACACACACACACACACTCTCTTTAGCGCAGGATTTGACTTGCTCATTCCATGTCAGAGGTCATGGCCCAGAGGTCAGCCCCACCCCCACACAGTCCGCTGGGCTAAAGCCCTGCTGCTGGAGTTGTGTGTGTGAAGAGGAGGACGAATACTTAGTGATTACTGGATAATGGAGGAGAAGGAAATGTTGATCAGCGAGTCACTTCCTGTTTATCACCAACACACTCGATCTCACTTTTCTTTTTCTTTCTTAGATTTTGTTCTTATTCTAAACAATCTTGAGCTTCTTCTCTCCCACCACACAGGACGCTGTGCTGCCTACTAGTGTGTGAAGATGTTAAAGTGCTCCACCTGTAGGATTATACAGGAACTGCTGCATTTTACCTCCTCAACTGCAAACAGAAATGCATTACAAATATATTTAAAACTTTTCAACTTTTTTACACTTTAAAATGTAAAAATTTTAGAGTCAGTGTAGTGTGAACTGCTAAAGAATCATGACATGTAACTGAATACATGTTTTTCCGCACATCTATAATATCACACACATTGTATATCTATATATCTATCTGTCTATTTATTTATCTGTCTATCTATCTGTCTTTCTATCTATTTATCTGTCTATTTATCTGTCTATCTATTTATTTATCTGTCTATCTATTTATTTATCTGTCTATTTATCTGCCTGTCTATCTATCTGTCTGTCTGTCTCTGTCCATCTCTCTCTCTCTCTGTGTCTCTCCTCATCTTAAATTGCCCCCTGGGGATGAATATA
>JAQQZT010000038.1:2302748-2316708 GCA_030068275.1 Clarias platycephalus | reverse complement strand
GAATTGTGGATTTAGAGAAAGAGCACTCTTTATTCATCACCATTCCTTTTCTCCTGTCCTCTTTCTTTCCTGATCTGTTTTTTGTTCTCTAACTTGTTCTCTCTCTCTCTCTCTCTCTCTCTTCTCTCTCTCTCTCTCTCTCTCTTTTTCATGCTATTTCTTTCAATTTCACCATCTCTGCCTTGTTTCTACCTCTCTCTTCCTCTTTCTTTCTGACTCTCTCTCCCTCTCTCTCTCTCTCTCTCTCTCTCTCTCTCTCTCTCTCTCTCTCTCTCGGGGCTGTAGGAGCCCAGCTCGTGTTGCTGACCCCTGAACTCACATTCTATAGGAGTTTTATCTGAGCTCGAACTTTGACCCCTGCCCGGTGGCTCCACGGAGCTTCCTCAGGCCTGGAATCCAGAGAACGCCTCCCTTCTTCACTCACACATCCGATCACTTCCTGGTTCTTCTCCAAACACTCCGACACCACGTTTCTAAAAGTGCTAAAAGAGCTGAGATGTTGTGCTTGTGGGTTGTAATGGTTCTGTGTCACAATGGTTTTGAAGCAGGAACGTTTTAAATATATTAAACTTTTAGGGCTGTAAATTTTATGCCAGATAATTAGAATTTTTCTTTTTCTTCTAAAGATAAATACATTTCTGGAAGCAACATTATCTGCCTTTAGAACAAGAAAATTAACACTTAAAAATGGGTTTAATAATCTTATATGCGGTGGGTTGACAAATATTACCACCCCTGTGGTTAATTAATCTTAAAATACTTTTTATTATTATTATGAAATAAAATCATTAACGAAATCTGTAACATTACATTATTACAGAAATAATGATTCACTTAACACGTGTTAACTCCAACAGTACCATCTAGTGGTCAGTGTGAGTACTGCACAAGAGTAAAAAAGATTCTGAGAGAGGAACATCAGTGCACTTTACAAAAAACATCATGTAATCCAACAATCTCTTGACCTTTTTCCCTCCTTTTTTCTTTTATGTCTTTCCATTTCTGTTTATGTCTGTCCATCCATGTCTCGCTCTCGTTCTTTTTATGTATCTTTTTCCCCCTCTGTTTCTGTCTGAATCTCACTTTCTTTTCCCTGTTCAGTCTCTCTCTCTCTCTCTCCCACAAGATTCAGGATTCGAAAAAGCTTAGAAATGAGTCACAAGATTGTTTAAAAAAAAAAAAAAAAGCAGAATAGTATAGAAATAATAATGATAAATGATTATAAAATTAAAAAGTAAAAGACACTTAGTTCAAGTCAAAGGTAAAGTGTCTCTCTCTCTCCTGTTTCTGTTTCCCATGATCTTTTGGCCACTGCTTTAACCTTTGTGACCGGGCTATAAATGAGAGGTGACCGTGTGTGTGTGTGTGTGTGTGTGTGTGTGTGTGTGTGTGTGTGTGTGTGTGTGTGTGTGTGTGTGTTAGAAGCGGGGGTGGGGAGGGTGTTCTCTTCTGCTTGGGGGATGGACGGGTTAATGGAGGTAATGGACTGAGGGATGGACACGCGTCTTTTGATTTCTAGGCAGAGTGACACAGATTTGTCCTGACCCGAGACATCTGCTGCTGATCAAACACACACACACAGAGGGAGAGAGAGAGAAAGAGAGCTCACTGTATCCTCTACCCTGAGGTCTGAAATGAGTTGAACTTTTCTTTTTTTTTTTTGTCCTGTCTTTAATCCAGACCCCAGGAAGAAGTACCACGTCAAGCTCCTGGCGTTCAGCTTCGTGGGCGAGGGCTACCAGGCCGATCGCACCATCAGCACGCCGGGATGCGTCTGTAAGCACCACCACCACTTCCCCTCTCACCATCCTCATATTACACTGAACATATGAAGTGTTCCTGATCTATAACACACTTTGTTGTGATTTGTGCGACAGCGGTGCGCGACCGTCTGGTTCCTCCTCCACCTCCGCCGCATCATGTCTTCGCCCGCGCTAATGGCTCCTCCTCCGTCTTCCTGCACTGGGCCCAGCCCGCCTTCACCGCCGCGCAAACCGTCAACTACACGGTGCGCTGCAACCCGGTCGGCCTCCAGAACGCCTCGCTCGTCCTCTACCTACAGACGTGAGTATCTCAGAGAGAGACAGAAGGTTAAAGTGTAGAAATTTGAAACCCATATCTGTAACGGTTCCTCTCGGGTGTCACAGCGGCGCTCAGAGTCTGCTGGTGAAGGACCTGCAGCCCAACACGCGCTACGAGTTCGCTGTGCGGCTGCACGTGGATCAGCTGTCCAGTCCGTGGAGTCCCGTGGTGTATCAGAGCACGCTGCCCGACGGTGAGAGACACACACGCAGAGATGTGTTCAGGAAGAGTCTGGCTATAATGGGTTTGATACTGATTAGTCCATCTGTGTGTGTGTTTCCGCCCCCACAATCAGTCCCAGTTCTGCCCCCTGCTGGAGTTAAGGTCACTCTGATCGAAGGAGACACGGCGCTGGTGTCGTGGAAACCACCGAACGAGCCCAACGTCGCCGTGACCCGATACACCGTCCTGTACACCTCACGCAAAGCCTGGCTCACCGGCGAGTGGCAGATCCTGCAGAGAGAGGGTGTGTGAGGGTGTGTGTGTGTGTGTGTGTGAGAGAGAGTGTGTGTTGATGTAAAAAGTCCACAGTCTTATCCGAGTGATTTGTTTCCTCAGGAAGCGTCACTATGGCACTCCTGGAGAACCTGCAGCCCGGTAACGTCTACCTGGTCAAAGTCTCGGCGTCCAATCAGATGGGAGACGGGCCGTTCTCACCCGCCGTGGAGCTGAGCGTCGGCGCTGACGGACAGCCCGGACACACCCACCGCTCTCACGGCTCCGCCCACGCCACAGGTGAGGATGCAGCCCTGTCTGTCTCTCTCTTTATTCTGTCTTTACTTTCTCTCAGATCATTTTTGCTCTTTTTTTTTTTTTTATTTCTTATTTTTCCTTTATTTTGCATTCTTTCTTTTCTGTTATTTTCTTTATTTAAATTTAAATTTTACTTTCATTTCCTTTTCCCTTTTATGTTCTTTTACTTCACATTTGCTTTTATTTTTCCTTCCTTGTTTCTTTTTCCTTTTCTATGCCAAAATTTTTCCTCTCCTTTTTTCCCCCTACATTATATTTTCATTTCTTTTCTTTAATGTGTGTGTGTGTGTGTGTTTGCGCAGTGTTCTCGGATCTGGACCAGCGCTCCATGGCGGGTATCATCGTGGGAGTGTGTATCGCTCTCACCTGCATCATCCTCTGTGCCTTCATCCTGGTGTGTCGAGAGAAGGACAGGCGAGTCTCCATCTGAAACCATTTCACACACACAGATGATGATGATGATGATGATAATGATGATGAAGAAGATGTGGATCACAGTGGAGAGAACTGAGTGTATTCAGTGATTCAGGTGTGTGTGTGTGTTAACGGTGATACTCTTTTATATCACACTACAGGAAATCCTGCACCAGCAAAGTCATCAGGCCCGGACAGGGTCAGGCTCCGCCCACTGCTGCTCACACGGCCAATGAGTATCAGGCTGAGGCCGCGCACGTCCTGGTGCCTATGATGACAGAACACTTCATCGACGCAAAGGTAATTTATCCACGTTTATGGTGATTATAATATATTGATGTATAATAACTTTCCTGAGGATTAACGTGATCGTCCGCCGTCCTCAGGGCGGGACGGATCTCATCATCAACAGTCACGGCCCCGTCAGACCCCCGGCCGAGAGGAAGAAGGCGCGCAAGTGGGGTTTGTTTCGGAAGGACGAGAAGGTACGACCAAGAGGACGCGGGACTCGCTTCTGTATTAATGAGTCACGAATAAACATATGAAAAGGGGCGGGACAGTGAGCTATCACTCCACACGCCCTGATCGAGTGATTAGTCCCTTTGTCATTCGCTAAAATACTGTTTCTGACAGCAACACCAAAAAACACACTGTTGGTCTGTACAGAACTGAGTGACACAGGAGGAAGAACGGAAGAAAAGTATTAAGAAATTAAAAAATATACAAATTAAACTCTACTTTTTTTTAAATATACAAATCAATATACAGTAGAAAAAGCAAAAACTTTTCCTTTTAGTTCCTTTTCAGTCTTTTTTCACCTCATCTCACTCTTCTATATGTTCCTCGCTTTTATCGTTGTTGTTTTTTTTACTCTAGTTTTGTTCTCCAGATAAAAATTCACTCTGTGAAAAACTCTTTTTCTTTTTGTCCTTTCCTTTGTGTCTTTCCTATTTTTTTTCCTATTTTTTGTGTCTTTCCTAGTCTTTTTCCCGTGGTGTTCTTTTATCTTCCTTTTATAATTTTTTTCTTTTATCTAACTTTTGTCCTTTTTGAAGTCCAGAATTTATGGCTGAAAACTCGTTTGGCTGTTTGAAGATAAAACATTAGATCTAAGAAGCTTCTACTCTTAATTACTAATAAGCATTTTAAAAAATGTAATGAAAATTTAAAGAATTCAAACATAAGAAGTTTTCAAGCTCTGACTATCATTAAATAGAAATGTTAATTCTCTGTGTGTCTCTCTCTGTCTCTCTCTCTCTGTGTCTCTCTCTCTCTGTCTCTCTCTGTGTCTCAGCAGACGCCGCAGTCCCCCGTCTCCTCCTCCGCGTACCAGACGGGCTCGACTCTGCTGTGCTACTCCATCGAGTCTCCTGGAAGTCCCTCGCTGCAGCAGCCCTCGTCCCTGCACGTCCTCCTGGGGCCACCGGGAGGCGACAGCGAGGGCTCCCACTCCAGCGAGGGCAGCCACGAGACGGGCGACTCCGGGCGCTACTCTCACGACGAACACGACCTCGCCGACATGTCGCCGGGAAGCTCGGGGAGAAGTCACGTGACCACAGAGCACGCGCTGCATCTCGCCATCGAGCTGGAGGAAGTGACATCGCCGTCTCTCAGTCAGGACTGAATGCTGCATCAGGGTCGTCCCAGATCAGTCGTCTCAGTTTTGTCCTTTTTAGTTAAGTTTACATTTAAGAAAGACAGAGAGAGAGAGAAACTCACCCACAGTGAATGTTTGAACGATTTTGTCCAGATAATGTGAAGCGTGATATCAGACGTTATTTAAGCGAGCGTATCACTGGAGAAGGATTACGTTACTCACAGACGCTTAAGGGGGAAAAAACCTTAAAGCCACGCCTCCATTTTTATATATTTAACAGCCACACTTATACAAAAAAAAAAAAAAAGGTGTGACGACGGCCTTCCTTATCGTCACGGCAACAGATACTTCCTCATAGCAATAATGTTGCTCCTGTTTGTGCTTGTCTGTCTGTCTGTCTGCGTGTCTGTCTGTCTGTCTGTCTGTGTGTCTAACATCGGGACTGTAAGGGCCTCGGAATCCGACGTCACTTCCTTCTACCTCAGAGTTATTGAATGTCTTGAAATCTCTACTTTTATTTAATCTTCCCTTCGTCACGCAGCTCTCAGGTTTGTGTTAACGTGCGTGTTGTTTTATTATTATTTTTTAATAGATATATATATATATTTTTTTTTTTCTTCCTGGTCCTTACAGTTCCCGTCTTAAACTACCTCGTTATAAGTGTTATTATTAATAAGTGTTAAGTTTGTTACATTTTGTTCTTCCTTGACGCTCAGGGACTCAAGGTGTGAAAGCGCGCGGTGACGTGAAGAGCGCGCGGTTTGATTGACAGGGTATCCTTCCTCTTTTTTTTCTTTCTTTCTTTCTTTAAGCTGACGTTTAAGCTGAGTTGAATGTGTGTACAGTATTTTCAGTATTTTTTGTCAGTACTTTGAAAAAACCTGAGAGTCGTTCAGTACGAGTCTGCGCCAGACCTGATGTGACTTCAGTATTCCATTTTTTTTTTTTACACAGAACGCGTTTCCCGAGGCGTTTTAGGTTTGTGCCTAATGATTCCTTTTGTTAAAAATATTATTATTATTATTATTATTATTATAATAATGCAATGGCCTTAAGATGGAGTCGATGGTGAATCAGAGAAAGAGATTATTTCTGTAGAAATGAAGAGTGAAGTAGAAATGCATCGAAAAACATTTACCTTAAATCTCTGTTTTTTTCCCCTCAGTGTGTATGTATGTATGTATGTGAGTGTGTGTGTGTGTGTGTGAGTGAGTGTGTGTATACTGTATGTACTACTGAGTACTGATTTCTAGTTCTAATAGCTTTAATAGAGTTGACGCTATTGTAGGTGTAGAAATGTGAGTTTAGCACTTGTCCTTTCAAAGTCGTTTTTTTGTTCTTGTTTTTTTTTGTCGAGAAACTTCGTGCAACGGTGACACACGCCATCATCCTAAGAGCTGTTTGCTGCCTCGGTTATGTTTTTTTTTTTTTTTCCTTTTCTTCAAACCTGTTGTGTTTTTTTAAGATCAAAGTCGAGCGTCCCGGTGATGGGCGACAAAAAAACCCGCCGCCGGAGTCTCAGTGCCGCCAGATACGACAAATCAACCGAAATCTTATCAAATATCAGTTCATTCTGTAAAGAAACATTTCCACAACGCTGTTTATGACCAAGCTGTCGTGTTAAACAGGTTCCCGTATTACCCACAATGCCTTTGGAATACCTGGTGCAAGAAATTCATCATGTATAGAAAGCGAGCGATGCAGCGGCGCTTTAGTGTCTCAGTCCAAGTGCTTTATTCAGAGATATTTCTTCACAAAGGTGGAGTTTTCATTCGCCTTAGTTTATAGGCAAGTCTAGGAACAGGATAATCTCTTCATTATTTTTGATGGAATCCAGAAATGTTTTTTTTTTTTAATCATTAAAAAAAAAAAAACATTTCTGGATTCCATCAAAATAATGAAGAGATTGAAGGTTGGGTTTTCTTATCCATCACTCAGAGCAGAGATTCTACAATCAGAGGAAGCCGAGCGGTCTGACCTACTCGAACCAGAGAGACACAATCAGTAGGGACGAGGGACACCAGGGGTAACGATGTCACCATACCTTCATTTGTATTGCGATTCTTTTAGCTTGATAAATATCCTGATTCGATATTATAATAAAAAAAAAGAAAATTCACAATTCTAAACAAATATTTCGCTCTTATCACACAATTTAAAGAATAGTTTATAGTGCACCCTGCAGGATTATAGAGGAATTGCAACATTTAACCAAATTTATTTATTTTTTTAATACGTAACTGATTTGATTTTCCCCCCTCGTCTCTTACAATCAATATATAGGGGGGGTGGGGGAATCAAAAACATTCATTTCAAAAGCAAACAGCTTGAAACCAAAGAATGTGGTCACCATTGCACAGATGATCGTCTCACACTCCTGCTGTTGGTTTGTTTTTTGTTATTTTGTTACATGATGTTTTACGAATCAGACGTGGATGCACGGGTGTCTGAGAAGCGTCAGTCAAGCGTTCCATTCAATCCGTTAAAGATAAAAATATACCAAAGATAACGTAGATTTCAATCGAACGCCAGCGTGACTGGCGACGTAGCTTCACCTCACCGGAGGAGGAAACGATATTTTATTATCTCACGTCTCATTTCTTACCTCAGTCGCTACGTAAAAATTTTTTTTTAATGATTTTGAGACTGAAGTCAGAGAAAAACACGAAGACACGATATTTTCTACAAGTTTTTCTAAATGTTGTGAATTTCTATTCTTGTATTATGAAACTTGTATTTTTATTGCTTTTTTTTTCTTTAACCAGAGACTCTAAAATGCCTTGGTACACTTCTTTTCCTTTCTCAGGAAACTTTTCTCAGAGTGTATAGTAGTTTGGGTTTATTTTTATATGATTAATATTCAGACACTGAACACACACCGCTCGTAAAGATTCATGTACACGTTCTATTGTATGTGCTGTTTTTATTTTGCTTTGCTTATTTTGCTTTATTTCCTTTCTATGATGTTTATTACATTTTCATGGTGTGTGTGTGTGTGTGTGTGTGTTCCTCTGCACTGGGGTCGGTTTTACACACCAGGCTGCTTTCAGGACTTGTGTTTGAGTCACTCTGTGTGAAGCAATGACGGGCCGCGGCGTGCCGCTGGGAGCCACACACACACACACACACACACACAGCAACTCAGGGCGGCTCCCAGACTGCCCGCGCTGCGGCCACACACACACACACACACACACACACACACACACACATATATATATATATATATATATATATACTGTAGACACACAGACATAATCAAACACATAGAGTATTTCTGTGTCAATATGTGTGTCTAACACATACACACACGAACAGAAACACAAACATGGATACGTATACTCACACAGACTGCCATACACCTCGAACATTGAATGTACCTCTAATTACTCTGTTTTATTTTGGTTGTTTGTCCTGTTACATTTTTCTGCTTTATTTTTAAACCCATATTAGCATCAGATTTTGTTTTTTGTCTATAACTCTAATGTTCAAATAAAAATTATATAGGCACGAGCAAATTAAAAGCCAAAAACTATTTTATGTCCCGAAAGAATGATTGCTAAAATAAATAAACAAATAAATACAAGAAAGGAGTTTTTTTTTTAATGTAACGGTGTTATGTGTTTAAATGTCTCACAGACTGTAATATTTGTAATTAACACTGTCTGATCACAAATCAAGCTATTTTAACACATTTATAGTTTATAGAGCAAAAATGGACGCCGCACTTGTGATTTGCACCAAAGACGAGCAGCTGCAGCGATAGTTTTTTGTTTTTTTGTGGTCTGAGGGTGTACCTGGTACCAAAACACCTCACAGACGAGCAAAAACAGAACATTTGAAAATCTGCAAAGGAAATTTGGATTCTATAATGTAAGGAAGGTGAAAGTTTCTTAAAGAGAATCGTTACACTGATTCATCATTACGAGTCTGAGAGTAAACACCAGAGTGAGGAACGGAAACATCCTTAATCACAGACCGAGGAAAAGTTAAAAAGTCAATCATCGGCTGGAAAATTCATCAACGCTTACAGTTTCCTGGGATTCTCAAGGGTCAGAAGTATTGGAACATCGTCAGGAAACAGGTTCGACAATCAACAGCGCTCGTTACAGCGAGACGCTTATTGAAGAGCTGAAGACTGAACTATGGATTAAGGACAGAGGACTGATATCTGAGGGTGTCGTGATCTTGCGTGATGATGCGTGAGTTCTGCTCCACACCGTCGACACAGGTGTTAAAGCTCCTCACTATAGTCCTGATCTCAGACTTTCACCTGTTTTGTCCCCTAAAAGCAGAACTACGAGGGGTCACTTCTGATGAAGAACTGAAGACAGCAGTGAATTCGTATACATATTTGAAACAATTAACAGTTAAATTTTAGAAATGTCCAAAGAGTCATTTGGGAGTCGAAAGAGAAGAGGCGGATCTTATTGTTGAACCGAATCAATTGAGAGTCATGCGGTTGTCTGGACCAATCAGGGCACTCCATTTCATCTGGCTATTTATGCTCTTACCTAGCTGGAAAAATAAACAACCTAGGGATGTTAGGAACATTATTTATGTGTCGACTCTTTGATTCAAATCACTCTAAAATAAATGATCAGATATTAAGAGTAGCCATTATACAATTAACATATATTGTTGATTACTGAAAGAAAAGACAATGTGTAGTAAGATAAAAATAAAATAAAAAACAATTAACAATTACATTTTGGGTGGAAATTTGGGAAGAGTCGTTTGAGAGTCTAAAGAGTCGGTTCCTTTTGATGAACCGATTCAATTGAGATCGGAACTTCACTTCCGCGTTTGTCTTCTGGACCAATCAGGACTCTCTAGTTTTTATGCTTCAAACTAACGATCTAAAAGTCAGTATTAATATTTTATTTTATAAATAACAAGATGACTTCATAGTAAGCGGAGATTAACAATATGCTAACGTTAAAGAGGGTGTTCATGGGAAGTGTTTTTTTTTTTTATAAATAAAAAAAAAAACACATTTAAAATTCCAAAACATGTATGATTTGTATGCAATGGTGTAATAAAAAAAAAATGAATTAATGAATTAAAAAAAAAAAAAAAAACTTCCGCGTTTGTAGTAGTAGTAGTATTTTTTTTTTTTTGTAGTAGTAGTAGTAGTGGTAGTGATGGCGACGGCGTGACGTCAGCACGTGGGTTGCGCGAGCTCCGCGCCAACGTCGCGCAGTGCACGAGCGCAGCGTCTAATGAACCTCAAACGCGGCAGTTCGGACAAAGCTAACAGGCTAACGCGGAGAGGGGTGGCGTGCTGTCCCGCCGCGCCACGTCCTCTCTAAATACCCCCACACGGGGCAGTTTCACCCGAGGCCCTCACTCAGTCAGAGTGACCATAAAACACCAGGGCAAGTCTGGGGCTATTCTGTGAGGGAAAGATGTGTGAAAAGAAAGTGAAATCACTCGCTCCTCCCTAAAGTTGCTGCCTTCCCGTGTCCATGTCACACACACACACACACACACACACAGAGAGAGAGAGAGACGGAGTGTGTGAGTGAAAGAGAGCAGTGATTTGCTGCTAAAGTAGGAAAGAAGGAAAGCAGTTAGCTTCACTAAAATCTTCCCAACAAGTTAATCTTGTTTAATTTAGTCCTTAGAGTAAAAATGTGAGGTGTCCTGTAATGTCCACGGAGCAGGATAAAGACTCATTCTCAATCAAAAGAAATAGAGGTAATGGAATTGTTACAATGTATTTAGCTAACTGCTTTGATGGCTTAGTGTGTGTGTGTGTGTGTGTGTGTGTGGGCCTTCCTCCTTCAAGGCCTTGACTGATAGTTGCTGAAATATCGTCTTAATAAACTCTGCACTGTTTGTTACAACATGACTTTGTGAACTTTTTCGAGTGTTTTCCAGCTGGACACACTCTTACGCTCTCTCACACACACACACACACACGCTCACACACACTCTCAGACACACTGAGGCAATAGTGAACGAAAAGTTTAGTTCCCGTACATTACCTCGATACGAGCATGTCCGTACACACGAGGTGCGTTTATGGGCTTGGCTCGAGGTTTGATCGTGGTTGTCGTGGCGATGTTTTGCAGGAGGTGACGGCAGTCTGGACGGTTTAGGAGGGCCCGGCTTGCACCTGGGGAGCCCGGATAAAAAGAAACGCAAGTCGAGTACACAGGTACAGGAGACTCCTTTTAAGTGTTAAAAATGATACACCTGGGCATTAAAGAGCGTTCATATGAACTTTAAGGGGATAGTTTTAAGCGTAACAGTTGCAAACAATGGATTTAATTTCGTTTTTAGTTTCACGGGATTCCTCAGGGGTGACTGTTTGACAGCTTAAATTTAAGTACGGTTCTGTGGTTTCTAAAGGAGACCATGTACAGACTGATTGGTCACAAAAACATTAAATACAAATACATCATAACTGTGTCTCAAAGTGTCAAATCTATTGATGTCGCGCCTCTGTTTAACCCCTGACCCCTACTCTGTCCTCCTCAGACTCCGTCGTTTGCCCCCCTCTCTGAATATGCCCCCCCTCCGAACCCGAGCTCCGATCACCTGGTGGCGTCCAACCCGTTTGATGATAACTTCAACCCTCCTCCTTTGTCTCTGAAACCCCTGAACAGCACCAATCCCTACTTCTCTCTTGCCTCTCACTACCCAGGGTTCAGTGGTTATGGCCCACCCCGGATGGCAGCGCACATCCAGAGCAGGATGCCCGCACCCTTTGGGTCGGCGTTTCAGATCCGGAACCAGCCGCACCCGTTTGTCCAGAACCCCATGGGCTTTAACCGAGCACCTGGGTTCAACTACACTCACCCTGAGACCCCGGGCTTCGCTAATCAGGCTGTGTTTAATAACAATGGCGGCATGCACCAGCACTTCAGACCGGGCCCTGGAGAGAACATCAGCCAGATTCCTCTTTCCAACATGAACCAGAACCACGGACCCAATCTGATGTTGTGTAGCCCAGAGTGCGGGAATCGTCTCGTGGCAAGATCAGGCCCGGGCACCAGCCCTGTAGTGAACTTCGCCCAGTCTGTGATGCCCAAACAGGAACCGGGCGAGAGCAGAAATAAGAGCGCTACGCCTCCACGGAAACCGAACCTGATCTTGGAAGAGGGCGGAGCTCAAGAGAGCCATGCAGAGTTTGAAGGGAAAACCAGATCTAACGCAGAAGGAGGTATGGAGAAGATCAACGGTGTCCTCCATCCCAACACCGAACCGCTAAAGAAGTCTCCTCAGGCCGTCACAGAGAACAGCGGCGAGAAAACCCGGCGGGCGGCGAACAGCAAATCCGGCAAGAGGAATCGTTTGAGTGGCTCCGCCCCCTCCGAGCCCTTGTATCCGTGCGGGATCTGCTTGGGCGAAGTGAAGGATGATCAGGAGGCCATTCTGTGCGAGGCCTCGTGTCAGAAGTGGTTCCACCGCATGTGCACGGGGATGACGGAGACGGCCTACCACCTGCTGACGGCCGAGGCAGCCGCCGTGTGGGGCTGTGACGCCTGCATGGACAAGAAAGAAGGAGCGCAGCTGCTCAAAAAGAGGGAGGCGTCCGGCTCGGCTATGACAAACAACAAGGGACAAACCTGAACCGTGGCTGCCTGAGTGTGTGTGTGTGTGTGAGAGTTTTCAACATTTTAACCTGAAGATCTTTGTTTTGTTTTGTTAAAAATAATGTGCCACAAAAAAAGTCCAAAATTGTAACTTTGTAAATCGAAAATGTTACACTTGATTTTTTTTTTTTGTTGTTGTTGCTAAATCTGCATCTTGACGCAGCTACAACTCGTATTTATCGCTGAAGGAACTTGGACTTAGCCGGTACATAAAGCTTGACATTCAGTTTAAAAACTCGTTGAATTTCTTATAAACCCTAGACTAGTTGTTTTTGATAAAGCCGCGCCCCTTTATCTCACAGGAACCGCCCACTGAAAGTAAAATGCATTATACGACAATACGATTTCAATACTGTGACAATATTTAAACAAAATTTTTTATTACTTTTAATATATATTTAAAATAAAAATTACCAACAGTAAATAATAATTTTAAAAAAATGTAAAAAATTATTTTATTTGATAGTTTTATTTTCGAGGCGTTTTAAAGTTAATTTATTATTTTTATTTACATGTAAACATCATTCATAAATTTTTTTGTTTTTCACTTTATTTAAAAAGAAAATGCTAAACCCTTCAGTTTGTCTTGATACACTCACGATAATAATCCTCATCATCCTCATCATGACATATCTTTTGTCAGATCTCCCGTCTCTAACATCATTGTCAATAATTAACGAGCTTAGCCAGTAAAACAGCATCATATAGCGTTAGGACTGAACTCAAGCTTCCTTCACAGTTATGATCTCAACATGGATTTTGTGAATTGTTGAAACAAGTCTCGCGTTACTACGGACAGGTTTTTCTTTCTTTTTAAAATCTATTTAGTTCTGTAAATAAATCCTAACGTTTAAGTTTGTGCTAGCTCTTCTGTATCACACGACAGCGCACAGGAACACGCTCGGAGGAAAGCGCTATCCGCCCTCTTCCTCATACTCAACAATGAGTTGGCTCAACAATGACGCCAACAATGTATCGCTGTGAAGAAGGAGAGAGAATAAGTCCCGGCCACACAGAGAGACCAGCCAATTACAGCCTTTTGGGATTCAAACTTTTGATCTTGTAGAGATGGTGTGCATTAAATATTTTTACATTTAACCGAACGTCAGTATTTTTAACATTAATGGTGTGATTATTTTTCCAGTTTAGGAGAAAGAGATGATGATATCAGTATCACGACTACAATGTTGGCAACACAGATCAAATTTCATGTTAAAGATTTTTTTCCCCCAATTTCCTCCCTAATTTAGTCGTGTCCAGTTCCTCCTCGTCACTAGGGGGCTCCCACATTAAGGCTACCACTACCACTCAGTCGGGTGGGCCGAAGACTATCACGTGTTTCCTCCGAACCACGTGACGCCAGCTGACCACATCTTTCCGAACTGCCCGCTCACGCACCATTGGGGGCGAAGTAACACACTCGGAGGACAGCTCTATCCGCTCCTTCCGCGTGCGTGAGCTCACAGACGCCCCTGATTGGCTGTAGAGCCGTGATTAATGTGGGAGCACT
>JAQQZT010000038.1:2284706-2297630 GCA_030068275.1 Clarias platycephalus | reverse complement strand
TTTAAAAAGTAGAAATACACAAAAAATCTACTCAATTACAGTAACGCGAGTAAATGTAATTCATTACTTTCCACCTCTGCATACGAAACATATCTAGTATTACTGAGACTGGAGTCATGGTAGATAGATTCTTCTTTTTATGGACATTCCACAAAATCAAGTGTAGTTATAAATTATTTCTTTAATACAAACCAATTATCTCCACTCGAGTCCCTCAGCTTCACACACATGGCCTTCACTGATTCTTTTCTTCCAGCAGCACAAGGCAGAGTGTTCCGGTGCTAAGATGTTTAAAATGGTGTCTGTTTATTTTCTCAGGTCAGTTTCCCTCCGTTTCTGTTCGAGGCCTTCTTCTTCGAGCCCGTAGACGCAGAGAAAAGTGTCGCGAAGATCGGAGACGGGGTCGCGCTTTTCACACTGCCCAAAAAGAGGCAAGGCCTCTGGGAGCAGCTGAGTCGAAACATCGGTGTGTGAAATCTGTTCTCAGTAATCTGCTGTGATATTTAACTTTACGACCTTAAACAGTATATTGTATATTTGTGAATGTTCCAGAGAAGGACAAACAGAGAGAGATTCGAGACGCCGCCATCGTCAAAACCCAGATGAAGGAGAAAGAGAGAGAAGATGCGAAGGCGTTGAGGATCCGGCAGGAGAGAAAGTTCACACTGGAGACCATGATGAAGGTCAGAGGAGGGGCGTATTAATGTTATTAACGAACTACAACTATTGTGCATGGATTTAGAAAAATCTGATGTTCCGTGGTACAAAGGCTCAGCTTGTGAAAAGTTGAAATATTATTTACAATATAATATTTATAAAATAATTTTAGTAACGCAATATCTCTGATTAAGATGCGTCTCCTCCAATGTGAAAAGCAGCAGAATATATGAGAGGTAAATTAGATCATTGTGTTTATTTTATTTTTGTCTAAACATGATTTCGTTTTGAAGTGCTTTGCGTGTGTTTGTCCAGATCGAGGATGAGAAGCGAGACACAATCCAGAAGATGAAGGACGAAGAGTGTGCGAGAGCTTTAAGGGAACTGGAGGCCTGGAAAGAGAAGCAGAAGGAAGCGCGAGAGGAAGAAGAAGAGACTCGACGAAGGTTACAGGAACGAGCTGCGCAGGAAACTAAACGAATTCAGCAGCACAGGAAGCCTGAGAAGGTTACAGCACCTGGACCAAACCAGAGCAGAGCTGAAGGTATAATGAAGATCTCTCACCTGATCCAGACTGATCCTGATCTACTGATCCAGTAGATTTGAAACGACATAGCACTGTTCTGTTCTGCCTTCTGATTGGTCAGAAGGTGTCGAATAGGTTTTTAATAGCATTTGCAGGTGTTAATACTGATAATATGTTATCGTTTCTATAGTAACCACTCATTCACAATAAGTTAGATATGATTATGTTTTCTGTACAGAATTTTTGTTAGAAATATATACATTTAAATTTAACTTCGCTCATGTAGCTTTAATGGCCATAAGTATGTGGACAAGTTTATGTTTGTTTGTCTCTTGTCTTTATACACCCCGACTTTTGGCTTTAATTCAAAGGGCTTTAACATAAATATTGCGTTAACTATGTTTTAAAATCCCTTTACTTTGTGACTCAATTATTTGTCACATGTACTTTACAGCACGGTGAAATGATTTATTCACATAGCCCAGTTAGGGTCAGCTAGGAAACAGCGTCCCCTGGAGCAGATAGGGTTTTCTTGCCTTGCTCAAGGGCTCAACAGCGGCAACTTTGCTTGAACCCACAGTAGTGATGGGTCGTTCATGAACGATTCGTTCTTTTCGAACAAGTCTTTAATGTGACTCAGAAGAACACGTAGTCTCAGAGAGTGATTTATTAATTTCCTACTGGGCGCGCATGTGCAAATCATCGCAAAACCTCCGTAGGTTATGTACAGGAAACAGAAATGAGTAGTTACCTTCGAGTCTTCTAGTCCGAATCGTTCATTCTTTTGTCTCGTGACACCCATTGCAGACACTATGCAGTGCAATAGATTCAAAAGAACGAATGACTCAGACTAGAAGACTCGTGAGAAGAACGACTCAATTCTGTTTCCTGTGTTAATGCACTGCATAGCGTCTATGGGAGTCACGTGACAAAAGAATGAACGACTCGGACTAGAAGATATGAGAGATGAACTGCTCATTCTGTTTATTATTATATGTCCTTAGCTGCATTATAATATTTTCATTACTGGAACTATAGCCAAGATTTGTGTATGTAGATGTGCTGGGGGTCTGTTTATTGAAAATGTAACATTTTATTTTATTTCTGATCAAAAGAATGAAATGAACTAAATGACTCAAAAAAAGATTAGTTCATTTTTATGAACGAGATTCAAAGAACCGAGTCAGTAAAATGATTCACTAATATAACCCACCGCTGCCCCTTCAACCTTTTTTTCTACTTCAAATGAGTTCATAAATATTCAAGGTCTGCCCGAAGAAAAAATCTAGTTGTCGTTAATATAAGAGAACTCTTTGCATGACATCGATGTCACCTGGCAGCCAAGCAGATTAAACTGGACCGTGCATGTGTGAACACTGACGTCTCCGGTGTACCAGCCAGTGGGCCGCTAGACACTACTGAGTGAGCATCTTATTCAACTTGACTCAGTGTGTACAGCAATGAATCTACATCAGATTTTGGGCTAAGCTTGCCCACCCAGGCATCACGTCTCGTGTTTTGAGAAACATCCAATCGAATCCCCCAGGTGACTTAGCCCCGCCCCCTTTCAGCCCAGATTTGGTGTCCTGTGGCTTCTGACTTTTCACAAATACAATCACAGTTGAAATGACGAGACTTTAGAGTGCCGATGGAAACGAGGTATCTGATGATGCTGGGAGAGGTGTGTAAGGCCCCAATGTGCCTACTTTGAAGCAGCCCTTGTACTTTTTTTGTTTCTAAAACAATCTAGATTTTTTTCTTCCTTGTGGTTTTGATGACGGTGTGTAATATACAGTACTGTATGATGAGTGATAATCTAATAGAAGTCTCTCTCTCTCTCTCTCTCTCTCTCTCACACAGCTGGGAAAAGGTCCAAACAGGCTGATCTCCCTGTTCCCAGATCAGCGGGCTGCATTAAAGTCAGCTTCACTCCTCGTGTCTTCCCCACGCCTTCACGGGAGTCTTACATCCCTGAGGAAGAGGAGGTGCTTCTCTATTTCCCTAAATACATCCAGTAATACTCTAGGGTGCATTTACAGTACGCTTGTGCAATTACAGAGTTCGGGTGTGTCCGAGCGCTAGTGTTGGTGTTGGTATTAGTCATGCTGATGAGTAATGTTCCTCCAAAAAAACAAAAAAACAAGTGACACACACAATACATGCTTTGTTTTTTATAAAGTTACAAACAGACAGAAAAAGTGTGTGGCACGTTAGAGTGTTGCACACAGACTACTACAAGACAATTGCAAGTGTTTCAGTACATGAAACTATTTGTGTGTGTGTCTACTGTATGTGTGTGTGTGTGTGTGTGTGTGTAGTGGCTCAGGAAGCAGGCGGAGGCGAGACGGGCTGCGAACGCTGATCTCGCCGAGCTGGGAGACCTGAAGGAGGAGGAGAGAAACACTGACTATCTCAAAGATAAAGGAGAGTAAGTATGCGAGTTTGCCACAGTTCATCCTCACACACACACATATATAAATATTTCTCATAAAGAAAGAAAGAAAGAAAGAAAGAAAATACACTTTTTATTTTTGAACGAGCAGCAGAATTATCACACACCTGCGAACTTTACTTGTAATGTGCTTACATCTCGCTGGAGCTCCTCAGTAGTAATAGAGTTCAGATGACAGATGTTCCAGCTGCTGAAATCAGAGCTACTGTATTTCATGCCTCTTCTGTACGATGCTCCCGTGTTCTACAGTAAGTTCTTCACCACGGGGAACTACCAGGCCGCGCTCAACGCCTACGACCTGGCCATCAAACTCAACCGCCGCGTTCCTGCTCTGTTCTCCAACCGGGCAGCTTGTCACCTGAAGCTGAAGAATCTTCACAAAGCCATCGAGGACAGCTCTCAGGTCAGACTTTTGCTCTTCGCCGGGTTCCTCTGTGGATTTCGTATGTCATACAGTACTGTATATTTACCTGGTTTTGTGTGTGTTATTGAGGCTTTAGACGAGTGTAGGTTACATTCTGCTTTTTATTGGTTATACGTGACTGTACCTGTTGTAGGCGCTGGAGCTGCTCACGCCAGCCGTCTCTGCGAACGCTGCAGCGCGGACGAAGGCTCATGTTAGGAGAGGAACAGCGTTCTGTCAGCTCGAGCTCTACGTGGAAGGTAAAGGTTACTGCTCAGGCCACGCCCACTTCTCTAAAACTAACAGACTCATAGGCCACACCCCCTTCTCTAAAACTAACAGACTTAGGGGCCACTATAAGTGACTGAATGTCTGAAAGCCGTTTTATTTCTCATTGCTCCTTTAATAATGTGAGAAGTGAGAGCATGCTCGTTATCATCCGATCTAAACCAGCTTTTACAGCTGATTCCGTTTAATCTGCAGGGCTTCAGGACTACCAGGCTGCTCTCAGGATCGATCCACACAACCAGGCTCTGCAGGCAGACACGGAGAAGATCCGAGAAATCATTCAAGGCACCAGACCTAACTCCTAATGACCGACAGTGTCTGTGAGGAGGAAGTGAAATGTCTGCTGTCATGACTACTGAGCTAAAGCTGTTTCGTCTCGTATGATACTAGTGTTATTTTTTATTGCTTATAAATATAATTTTTTTTTACTGTCATTACAGTGCAGTTTGTGTATCTTGTGCTTGTGATTGTTAAGGACATCTGTAAATATGATATACACCCATTTTATTTATAGGAATCATTTGAGCGGAGTCTGTGATTATGGGCTGCAGTTTAAAAGCAGTCCTGAAAAGCCTTTTTGTCAGATCTCCTACAGACTTTATTTTAAACAGATGATCCAGCTGCTAAGAAGAAAAAAAACTTTTTAAACTGCTTTACAAACCCAGTCTAACTATTAAAGGTTATACACTTACACACACTGGTATGAAGGTGTAGCAGGGATGAGCTTTTCATGGCTTCACATATAAAACATAATACATTATACATTTTATTCTTTGCATCCACATTATGCAAACAGATTATTATCTCTTTACAAATGTATTAAAGTTGGTTATTTTGTCCATCACTAATATACTTATTGTATGAAAAATAACTTTCGGATACAATATGTTACTCAAAAATCCACATTCCTTAATTTTTATTCCAAGTCTTGAGGTGCCGAGTAACAAAGTACAAATACTTCATTAGTTTACTTAAGTATTTTTTTAAGTATTTTCCTTGTGTAAGATGTTTTACTTCTACTTGCTGCATTGTTTGATGAAAATCCTGTACTTTTACTCCCTTCATTTTAAACAGAGACTCGTTACGTTTCAGAGGACGATCACACAAAGGAGCATTGATTTTTATTTCCCCATAAATTGAAGTGTTCATGCTGTCACTCTCATTATACAGTACCATGACCTGAGGTACTCCACCCCATGTTGGAAGGCCATCAATCCTAGTTTACTTACAGAAATGACTGTAAAGGGCAGTATGAAAGCATAAATTAGTTAGCGCATTGGTTAGCGTGATTGACGGTCACCTGGGTAACAGATCCCGCCCACTTGGTCTCTGGGCTGTGGGTTTTTCTGGCTGTTTTCAAGCGTCTTAAACTGGTGCACTGGGAAAGGTGACATTAGAGATGATCTCTAGCTATCCAGCTAATAACTGAGCAAAAGAGTTGGTTTGTGTTTCACACTAATAGTGTCACTTCTTTATAACAAGATTATAAATATGTTTGATGTGTGCATTAACCTTATTGTATTCTTTATGCTTGCACTACGCCCTTTTTTAATTGCTTAGATTTATTACATTATACAGGACCACAGCTAAGTACTGACAAATTAAAGATGTTTGTTTAATTAATGAAATTTTCTTAATTATTGAAAAATAGCTTCAGGAACTTGTTAATCTCAGTTATTATCTGCCATTGTGTATTTTTTTTAAACCATATTTCCAAGTACTACAGATCTGACTATTAAAAGTTGAAACCCTTAATAATTTTTTTGCCAAAGTTAATCACTGATTTTTTTTAAAGCTTCTTAAAAGCCACAGCTTCCTTGAAATAAGCACATCCGAGTGGCTACTCTTTACTCATCGATGATTATTTCACATTCTAGCTGTAAAAACATACCGTGTTCACTCCTCTCTGTCCAGCCATGTCAAGTCAAACCATTCATATATCTTGTGTTAAACATCATGAACTTATAGAGCATCTGAATGTGCAAACCCCAGCCACTGGATGGAGTACCGGGTCCAAGACTGGATATAATGGGAGAGTTGCTTCAGGAAGGGCATCCGGCATAAAACCTGTGCCAAGTTGTTGTGCGGATCGACGGCAACAGCCCATAGACTAACAACAAGAGAGCATCTGAATATGAAGAATTACACATTTATTTATTCATTATTCATTTATACTTTTCTTTTGGAAAAAACAGAGACATTTCAAATTTCTGTAGAAAACAAATCTGTAGACGTCTTGTACATTGATGTTATCAACAGTATCAACTTCAATTGTGTTTAATATATTTAAAAATACTGTAACAATACAGTGAATCAGATCTCCACATTTGAAGTGTGACTTCTACTTGTACCGGAGTACATTTTTAGGCATGTACTTGTACCTTTACCTGCTTATTGGGTTTATGTACTTCTGGAACCGCAGATGAGAAGTTTAATACACTGCTATTGCATCAAGTTTGACACTGAAAAGTATCTAAGGGCAGAAGCGATCCTGAATATCTCTCAGAGTCATCATCATCATCATCATTATCCATTCTCACACACACATACAGGGCAGGATTTATTCTCTGTCAGATGGTGTTGTGTAAATTGAGGCAGTCACACACCCGGCTGCGGTCTAGGCTGGTGTTGAACGCGGTGTCCCGGGGCATCCCGCACAGAGCCAGGTGCTCGGAGAAAGCCTGAGACTGGGGGTAATACATACACGGGGACGATTCGAAGGTCGGGGGACGAGACCCGTACTCGCCGGACGTGGTCCTGTACAGAAGACTCTGAAGTTTGGGCCCAGAGGAGGACGATAGTTTCATCGTGCAGGAGAACACGGGGTTCCCGAGGTTCGCACATGGTGCACACTGATGTTCCTCGGTTCGAGACATTGTATCCTGGATAATCAAATCCAAGCGCTGTTCGATCCTAAAAATTAATAAAAAACAAGAAAGAAAGAAAAATATGAAAAGATGAAAATGGTTTAGAATGGGGAAATCATATAGTTTAAAGCCTCCAGCCAACCTTCTTCACACAGACAGGCTGATACACTAATGACACGAGGGCTTTTGTTGTAGGTACGTTGCCATGGCAACAGCAATGTTTTGTTGTTTGGTTGTCGAGAGTCCTTAATATAAAATCCTGAGGTTTTTAAAAGAAAAAATAATTATCAATTATAAAAAGAAAAGTAAGTAAGAAAGAAAGAAAAAAGAAAGAAAGAAAGAATAGACAAATTTGACTAGAATAAACAGCCTTTAGTTGAGGCACAAGACGGTTACTATAGTGACAGTGACGTTTGCGGAAGTCAGTTTATAATCGTGCGCGATAGTAGATATTTATTTTTTTATCTTGTACAAATGTATACCTTAAATATAAATATATCACATACATATGAAATGTATTATTATATTTTCTATAAAAAGAACAGTGGTATCGGTGCAGGGGTTTCACACAAACACACAAACACTTAGATTAAAATAAAATCAGAATTAGAGTTATATTTTGTTTATTATGATTATTGTCAAATAAAACCTAACGACATGACGAAACAATAACAAACACGTTACAGAAATCTACATAACACCGAGAACTGCGCTTCCGTGTTTGTTGCATTCTGGGAGATGTAGTGAATTTGCTCATGAACCCTTGTGTGACGTATTAGAAGAAACTACATTTCCCAGCATGCTCGGCGGAGGCATTTTTATTATTGTTGTTAATCGCACTCTCTCAAAGGCAGTGTTGATGTATGAGGCGTGTGTCACCTAACAGAGAGAGAAAGAGAGACTCTGCACCAAGAGGACATTTGTCTTTTACTTTTTTCCTTCCTACCTGCTGTGGATAAACACGTTCTTTATTTTATAAAGGTAATAACGAACACATTGACACATAGTTTTGGACGTTTTATGATCACGTGCATGAAGAAATAACGTAATAAAAGAGGTGTCTCGGTTGCGCAGTTACAGACCCAGCATATGCCACGACTTAACTCTTGTCGTTTGTAGTTGGAATAAACTGACATGCCCTGGTTTATTGTTAACTCGTTTATAATAATAACAACACAATACGACTCATATCCGGCACAGAATCGTGCAAAAATGGGTACTGTAGCAACGCAGCAGTTAATTTTAACGCATTTTAATTTAAACGCTTGTCTTTCCATCTGTTTGCTTTAATAATGTTATGAGACGCGGTTATTTAAGTTTTTAAAACATAAAGGAGCTATTTTTTTTTTTTTTTTTGCCCGGTACTATTGATCATTGGGTTATCGCGATACTTGGCCGGTACAACGTAATAACGCGATACGTCAACAGGTCGCGATACTTGGCCCAGCCATACAGCGTAATAACGCGATACGTCAACAGGTCTCTACAGCGATACACGGAAGCATCGCGATACTTGGCCCAGCCATACAGCGTCATAACGCGATACACGGAAGTATCGCGATACTTGCTCTAGCCCACTGTTCTACCTATCAGATTTCATCAGTCATGTTATATATTCTCTCCTGTAATTAATCTGTTTTATTATAAATATCTTATAATTAGTAGTCACCTCCTGATGAGCTACTATCATGATACTGTTGTGCCAATTCGACTAAGATTTTATAAATGTTTAATTTCCCTTGATTTTATTACAATTTTAAACCTTTAAAAAGTTTAATGAGTAATTAGTCACTAATAAATAGTTACAGTTTCAGCTGTACCTTTGAAAGCACAAAATGTAAAATAGGACGAAGAGCTGAGCTGGATTATTGCAAATCACACTCTAGTGCCTTTTAATGGTGATGATGATGATGGTAATGTTTTTTTTTTTCTTGCAAAGAGATGCATGTACTGTTTCCCTGCATGCATGGGTGAATCGTTAAAGCCTGACTGTCTTTTAAGGATTTAATTATGCAATAAGATAGCAGTGTTTGTTGCCAACTTCCTGCTACAATTACAGTTAACACATTGGGGGTGGGGCCTGGGAGGGGGCGGAGTTAAAGCAACCTGCAGTAAACATGTTTTAAAAAAAGAAATCTGCTGTAGTTTTTCTCTTGGTGTCGGTTCGATGTGTTACATTTTGCAAAATAATTTACAAATAACATTGTGTAAGTATTCACACTTGTCGTGGTGAAACCCCAAAAGAGACCTGGTTATAGCACCGTTCACTTATTGTTAGATTAGCTAATAAAGAACTAAAAAATCACGAGCACATTTCATCCAGAGTCGCCCCATAGTTGTGAAGCTAAAACCAGCTCTTTGTGCAAATATTGTAAACCGGTTGACAGAAATCATTTTAACACAGAATTTAGATTTAATTCTAAATGAATTTATCAAGACAGATTAGAATCTTTATCGTCCTGGTTCACGCCGTTAGTTATTTAATGGTCAGATGACTCCGCCCCCTTTGGCCCAGTTTCTTAAAAGTTAACAGTGTAAATACTCTAAAAAGTTTGTCCATGTTTATGGGTAACAGGAAGTCTGATTGTGCCAGAAACTCCAACAGCTGCACCTGTGATTGTTTTCTTCCGTCCTGCTTTCTCTCTCTCGAACCCCCAAGCTGTATTTCTGTGTAATCATTGACCAGCCCTGGCTGTTTGACATCATGCCGTTATATCATCAGGGGACACACAGCGCTGTGCGGTAAACACGGCGGTAATGACGACAGGTGTTTTAAAAAAATAAAAAAAAGGCAAATTTTCATAAACAAATGTGCAGCTGAATGTTGTTGGGTCTCTGCTTTGTGTGTTTCTTCTCTGCAGCTCGGAGGCGTGGCTTACGCTCGGCAGCATGTCCGAAAGCTCGAGCGACACCGAGTCCTCATGCGGCTGGACTGTTATCAGCAACGAGGTGAGTCGTATATGACTATCATTATGATTTTTATTATCTTAATTATTGTATATATAGTTATATATCATTGAATGAAGATTAATAATAATATTTTATTACGTAATTATAATATAATTATATTTATAATTGATATCATAATATCAAGATTAATACTGATTATAGCGCAAAACCTATCTGAACGCTATTCGTATGCCTCGGCCTTTTAAACATAACTGTGAGGAATGTAACTGTCCTGTTCTGGGGGGATAAATCACCAACGTTGTGTAACATTAAACATGTAAACCTTAAGCTTTAAGTCTTATTCCTCTTAGACCACAACGATTGTCTAACTATAACATATTTTTAAATTAATTTTTTTTTTATAATGTCCGTGTCATCCTTTTTATCTATTATTACATTTAATATGTTGGAATATTCTAGAGCTGCAACTAATGATTATTTTAATATTCGATTAATCTGTCGATTATTTATTTTCCTTCTTCGATTAATCGGATAAAACCCCAAAACCAAGAAAAGCGTTCATTTCCAACCCTTTATTCAAAAACAGAACTAAAATCTTTACAAAAGTGCACAAACATGTTGCTTCTTGAGCTGTAATAATAATAATAAAATAAATAAAAAATGGACTAACACAAAAAACATAGACATGTATGCTTTACATCTGGCAAATATATACAGTGGAACCTCGGATTACGAGCATAATTCCTTCTGGAAGCGGCTCGTATTCCAAAACACTCGTCAACTAAATTAAATTTAAAAAACACACTAATGGAATCACTGCTGTAAAGTAAAAATAAAACAAATTAACCTGAACTTTACTTTTAAAAAGTATCGCGACAGAGCAGAGTTTCAGTGTAGAGTGTGTGTAAAAACTTTATTCTATTCTGTTTTATTATTGTTTGTTATTGATTTGTGTCTGTTTATTTAAACCCTCCTCTCATACCCCTCATGTCCTAGCTCGTTGTAACCTGTGTGTGTGTGTGTGTGTGTGTGTGTGTGTGTGTGTGTGTGTGTGTGTGTGTGTGTGTGCGCGGCGTTTCCTGCAGGGCTCGGACATCGAGACTCTGGGACACGACGTCGGGGTGGATTACGATCCGGTGGAGGCGGCCGTTGCTTCCGCACCCGAGCTGCTTGTTTCTTCACTAGGTAGCGCTCCAGATGTTGTACTCACATCGTTACGATTTAGACGTATGAAGCGGATTACAGGAGCAGCCTCTGAGCTTCCTGTAGTTTAATGTCATTAATGACATCATAGCAAAAATGATCGACTCGTCCTAAATGTGTCCGCAGCCGAGGACCCGGCGGATATGGTGGAGGAAGCCTGTTTGGACGTCACGATTAAAGCGGACGAGGCGGTGCTGGAAGCCAGGCCTGCGCGACAGGTACGGTCTGTGGGCTCTTCATTTACATTCAGCAGCAGCTGAGGGTTAATCTCTCAGGTTTTAGTACCACTCAAATGTGAGAGGAATTAAAGAAAATTCTCAAATTGTTATTCAAATGTAAATCTTTATGTGTTTCTATCTCTGTGTGTGTGTGTGTGTGTGCTGTAAAGGAGACAGGTCCAGACGACCATGTGCATCTCTGCTCCTCCAGCGATCACTCTGACATTGTCACCCTCGGCGACACCCGGGAGGCGGAGCTCGGGGTGTGGGAGGAGCCTGTCGCTAGGGAGGATGAGATAACTGGGAACGAGGAGCTCTACTTGGGGACGTCGTCAAGCAGCCAGTACACGTTCAGTGCCTCGGAGATGAGTGAGCATCTCACACACACACACACACACACACACACACACACACACAAACACACAAACACACACGTGCGTACACCTCAAGCCTCAGTAAGATAGAAAAAAAGAAAAATAATAGTAAAAATAGAGAGTGACTGAAACATTTTAATTTCTTTTGATCTTGCTTATCATTTTTTTAAAAGAACAAAAAAAAAGTATTTGATATGATAATCCTTTGATCTTTCAGTCGCAGATTTCTATTCAACATTTCGTTGATCTCCTTCAGCAGATTAAGCATGCTGTGCTGCCAGGCTACATCACAATCAATTACATCGCTCACGTTAGACAATAACAATGTGATTGGCAGGTTGGAGAGAGAGAGTAGGCCCCTCCCACTCAGACTCAGACAGCACTGTTGTTTTTACTCTTTGCTTTCTTCTACTTCTTTGTAGTTCGTCATTAGTTAAACAGATGTTCTGAACAGGAAGTATGTACGTATTGAGAATTATAATTTTTTAAAATATATATATAGTCACTCAAAACAAATTTTAAGCAGAAGGCTGAATTATTATTCCGTCGTCATTTGGCGCGTGGACGTCGCCTGACGTGGGATTATCCGAATCTGGGGTTCAGGGTCCGAATCCGTGTCACCGTGTCCTGATATTCCTGAAATTTGGTGCGCGTGGTGACGTACAGATACATATTCAGAGCACATTGCAGCTGCACAACATCCCCTGTCCCTAAGGTGCTGTGTGTGTGTGTGTGTGTGTGTGTGTGTCTTGAGCAACATGGCATAACATCCTGTGACATTACAAAAGCATATGAAATCTACAGAGAGAAAGTGTGTGTGAGTGTGTGTGCGAGTGAGTGTGTGAGTGAGTGAGTGTGTAAGTGAGTGTGTGTGTAAGTGAGTGTGTGTGTAAGTGAGTGTGTGTGCGAGTGAGTGTGTGTGCGAGTGAGTGTGTGAGTGAGATGATGTGGAATTCAATTCAATTCAATTCAATTTTATTTGTATAGCGCTTTTAGCAATTGTCATTGCCTCAAAGCAGCTTCACA
>JAQQZT010000038.1:2250716-2269692 GCA_030068275.1 Clarias platycephalus | reverse complement strand
TACGGTGAACTGGTATGTTTAGATGCTGTCTTCCTCACTCTCATTGATCACTCAGGTTTGTTGACGGTGAAGTGATTAGTCGCTTTACATCTCAGTTCCCCCTCATGTCTGTTTCCTTCTGGCTCTCCCTTTTTGTTATGATGTCATAGTTAGTCCTGTCAGACTTCCTGCTTGCACTCTGCACTAAATATACATTCACATTATACATTATGTGACTGTGACCATACCTAACTGTTACCTCTCCTTCTCTTCTCCTCTATCCTCTCTCTCTTTCCCTCTCTTTCTCTCTCTGTCGAGCTACAGTACATGTCGCTCCTGAGCTTCCAGTGATCCAGACCCACTCTCCCCTCTGACCCGTCCTGGCGCCCTGCTTCTGGTTGGAGATCTCGTCGCAGTAGTTTGTTTGGCATCTGGTGACTGGGGAAGGTTCCAC
Organism: Clarias platycephalus; assembly: GCA_030068275.1. Classification (NCBI taxonomy): domain Eukaryota; kingdom Metazoa; phylum Chordata; class Actinopteri; order Siluriformes; family Clariidae; genus Clarias; species Clarias platycephalus. The sequence goes on along the minus strand of JAQQZT010000038.1, from coordinate 2,269,259 downwards.
TTTACCATGAAGACGGTCCTGGCCTCGGCTGATGCAGACAGTTGTTCTACAGTTTTCTACCTGAGCCTCCAATAATGAACGGGACTCCATATTATCTTAAAGTCATCAACTGTCTTGTTTGTGTAAAGTTGCTTTGCGACAATGACAATTGTTAAAAGCGCTATACAAATAAAATTGAATTGAAGTTTATTTATATACTGTACATGAACAGGGCACTGATGATCACTGGTCTCATTACTGAATCTAAATAAACTCCAAACTGTACTGAATAAATTTTTTATAAGGTTTGATATGAGTGTCTGAAAATAACAACAAAATCATAAATATGATGGAGTTTCTACAGCAAACACTGATTAAGATACAGTATCTCAATGTAAAATCCTCTTACCGTCCATTTGGCCGCTTCTGGATTCTCCCACTTGCGAGCGATGTCGTAGAGCTTTACATCAGCGAGCGCAGCGAGAAGCGCCTGAAGGACTCGGGGTAGCAGGACCTGTGCGTAGATGTGACATACATGAAGCAGTGGACACAGCGATCATGTTACTGCGTGTGAACGACTCTGACTGCGTCACTCACCAGGAGCTCGACCGTATCGCAGTGCAGAAGATGGAGGATTTTATAAATTACAGCAAACAGCAGCGGGTACGAGTAGCCCCGAATGCCTTCCTTCCACTCCCATGTCTCGTAACCATATGTGAGAGGAAAAGTCAAGGACGAAGCACACGATGAAGAGCTGTGAGTGTATAAAATGATTCACTGGGAGAAATATATGACACGATATTAACTCATACAGAGGAGTGTTATAATGAGTAACGCCAGGTTCACAGGATATCCGAAGACCATCCGGTGGGAGACCTCGAGCGACTGCCAGTACTCATCCGGGACAAAGTTGGTCTGGACCAGTAGGCAGTTGACGAGACGGAAAACCACAGAGAAGAGCACGAGGCTGACCCCGAAGAGACCTGTAACGAGGACAACATTACAGTCAGAGAGAGAGAGAGAGAGAGATGGATGGATGGAGGTGGGGTGGCAAATAAGAGAGAGAAATAAAGATACAAGGAGAGACAGGAAGGACAGACTGAAACAAAGAGAGAGATGGAAGGAGGAGGGAGAGGCTCAAAGAGACAAAAAGACAAAGTGTGAGATACACAGAGAGACAGGGACAAAAGAGGGAGGGAGGACCATGGACATCAAAAGAGCAACAAACACAAATAGACTCAAAAAATGAGAGAAATGAAGACAGAAATAGAGTGAGACATAAAGAGTGACAGAGAGGACAGACTGAAACAGAGAGAGACACTCAGATATGGGGTGGGGGGGGTATGGAATGTGGACATCAAAAGAAAGCAATAGAGACAGACACTGAGATACAGAATACAGAGATGAAGGGAGGGGTATAGCAAAAAAAGAGAGAGAGAGAGACATAAAGACACAGAGAAGACAGACAGATGCAGAAAGAGAGAGTGAGAGGGGCAGAAAAATGGATAGAGGGAGATACCAAAAGAGAGAGGGACGCTAGACTGAATCAGAGAGCGGGAGACAGACAAAAAGAGGGAAATACAGAAGGGAGGGAGGCAGAAAGACAGAGAAATAAATACGCAAAGTCAAAAACAGAATGACACAAAAAGAGAGCAAGGCGAGACAGGTAAGGCCAGAGACGGTCACTGAGGGAATGAGACACAGAGAGAGAGAGACAGACACATAGAGACAGAGACACACAGAGAGACATAGAGAGAGACACACACATAGAGAGATAGGGAGAGACACAGAGAGACAGAGAGCGAGACAGAGACACATAGAGAATGAGACAGACAGAGGGTAAATATTCACTGTGATATCAATAAGACTCTCACAGAAGAAGAATAACAATAATACGAGTGTTTTATCCTGCGGTATTTAATGACATCGTTTTATTCTTGTGTTATGTCAGTTTTAAAACCTTCCTCCTGTGTTTAATATTAATCTTTCACCCGCTTTAACCTAAACATACAGACTGTGACTGAACCCCGGGTTTCTGTACACTCGACTCTCACTGTGCATGCGCGAGACCGCGTTATTCTCCTTCCGGTACAGTTTGGATTTCCGTGTTCTGAGTTTGACGGTTTCCGCTGAACTTGAAGAACCGAACGGCAGAAAACGACGAGCACGAATTGTTTCCATAGCAACCCTTAAAATACATCATCACATCACCAGTGCATGAAGTGTATATCTAGCGCCACAACACAGCTCGATACAAACAATCGCGGTGTTATTTTTTGGGAATCGTAACCAATTTCCAATAAACCCGCCCCCTTGCAAGGATTGCCTATATTTTCAAATCCCCTGCTGTACGATTGGCCAGTACTCAAGATGAACTCATGTACTACGCCAATCAGTATAAAGTATAGACTCGCAACCAATCAACGCACGGAAGGCGGGACTAATCGCAAAAGCGGTGGGGTGTTGCCGGAGCAACAACTTACTTCCGTGTTTTGGGGTCGTGACGTGGCCGTATTCGATATAAAAGCACAAAATATACATTGTTAAAATTTTCGAAATATATTTTAAACATTTAATTTTCAGAAAATGTTTTTTTTTTTTTTTAACAATACAGTAATAGATAATTATAGATGATAAGTGCGGAGCTTTTTGTCCACCTTGAATTGCCGTAGTCATGCGCATGCGCGACCTTTCGTCCTATCGTGCAGGGGTGTGTCTTAAATCGGCACCTCAGCGCACTATAGGGAGTTTCTGCTAACTTTAAGGTGTCATCATTTGGAATAGTTTAATTTTAACTGTCCAAATATAAAACGGAGATTCAAAAATGCTGTAGAGCATCGCTGGTCATACCACATTTATTTTAATTCTCGCTGATACTCTTTTATCACACAACACACCAGACATCTTTATTATTATTATTATTATTATTATTATTATTATCTTTAAGTGAATATTTTCATTTTTTCTATGCTCCTTTAATCATAAGCTAGATCTAATATATCAGTGATGATGATCAATCAATCGATGAACCCACGCTGCAAATAAGCCTGTGACGTCATCGCCTGCGACACTCTTGACTACTTTCCCCTTAATAGAGTTAGCAGGCTTTCCTGAGAGCCGGTTTGAGACGCACCCACCGGCTCTAACGCACGAGCTGAGCTAGGCTAGCAAGAAGTGTGTGAAGCACTTTGTGTTGTATTAAATAAGACACATTTTGTTAATAAAAACTGTGGGTGAGTGTGTACATTACACAATAATATCGAGAAATGTCTGACTGTCGGGTTTGTGTTTGTTAGCCTGTATGCTAGCAGTGTGAGTTAGCTGACTAGCAGCTGCTGCTGTAGAGCTGTGAGGAATGGATGATGTTTTAAGAGCTGTGTGTTCTTTTTAACCTCCCTAATGTCTGCTTTCTCTCATTAGAGCAGGATTAAATCCTGAAGTTGTTGTGTAATGGACTGTAAAGAGTGAAAGTCATGCTTCGCAGAAGGATCCCGTTTAATCAGATAGCCTTTGTGACTCTGGTTGGAGTTGCAGGAGGTGTTTATATCTACAAACCCATGTTCCAGCCTCAGAGAAGCAGCACAAGTGCAGGAGATAAAGCTGAGGCTGAAAGTAAAGGACAGAATAACATGGAGAAGTGAAGGAAAAGCAAATGAGGAGGGAAGACCAAAGAAGAAACAATCATCATCATCTCCAATATATTTATCAAATTATTCTGATAATAAGTGAGATTACCTGACTCACAAGAATGAATAAAGTTTTATTGTTACACATAAAACAGTTGTCTTTCCTTTGCTCTGCTCTAATTCACACGTAAATCATTTACACAAGAAGTTCGGTTTCATGAAAATGCCATTATGCCACAAATATACGTTTGTGCTCTTGAGCATAAAAATTCCTGCATGAAGAAGATTAACAAATCTAAACCTCGACTTGATCATCTGATATATTAGATCTATCTTATGATGATCATTATCACATTAGATTTATATGATCTGAAGATGATCAATCAATGCTCAAGATGAACACCCCTATCCACAGCAACTTGTAGACATCTTTTGAGGCTCAGGCAAAAACACATCTTCACGCTAGGTCACTAGCTCACAGACACGGTACATATCTTCATTAAGAGATTTATTTATTTATTTTGCTAGCTTTTCCAGGCAACGTTGGACATACAGGGTAAAAAGTGAGACACCATATGCACGTATTCGCAGCAGGTGTTTGAAAGGTGGGCGGGAACTGGGAAACCCCAAGGAAACTGATACAGACATCACAAAAGTCTGTAGAGAGAGTAACCCGAGATCAGGTCATCCCCCGTGCCATCGAACACCTACACAGACATGCGAGAAGTAAATCGACCCCCAGAGTTTAATCATAAAAATGTGTTGGATTTTTTATTTTTGAGTAAGGTTTAACTATTAATACTTTGGTGAACTCCCTTAAGCGGCTATAAAAGCAAGGAGAATGAAAAGAGGTTGTTTTCAACAGATTTACGAACTGACACCTTCCCGAAGACCCAGGGGTCGACAGCTCATAACTCTACTATTGTCTTACTCTGTTCTTTAAACTGAAACATGACCCTGTTAACTGTAGAAAAGCGGATTTCAAGGTTCCTACCTATTTGTTTTGTGATATCCAGGCATGCTTAAAGACGGGTCTTTCCCAGTATGAAAAGAAGGAAACATAGTAGTCATAATAACAGCAATGATTGACAAAACTAACATTAGAATGAGCACAATAATGTAGACATTAACCAGCTAGTATGATTTCCAGAACCGGTATTAAAAATTAACCAACATCTTCTGAACTAAATTAAATAACAGTAACACTGCTGCCAGGTTAATTAAACAGCACTGATTATCAATTTTATACCAATAAACGGGTGACAGGATCATGGGAACCCAAGGCTCATCCATGCCTGCGGGTCCAAAGTCCACCCCGTCTGGTCCGATCCCAAAGCCAATGCAGAGCAAATCACCTACGAAAATAAATTCTGTCCATGATAGAAAGGCACCAGAAAACCCAGTGCACCACAGCTCAACACAAATAGCCAAATGCCAAACGACCTGGCCTTCAAACTCCCCAAATCCCAACCCGAACAAGCACACATGGGATTCACCAGACAAATAAGTTTGATTCAGGGAGGTCCCACCCTACAACCCACAGCACTTGCTGAAGTTAACGGATTTAACGCTATGACTGATTGATATAAAGCCCCTTTAAGCACAATCCCGAGCTGTTTATGGGCGCGTACAGAATTGTCCTGAATTGTAATTCTTGATGGGTCTGGGTAGTGGTGGCTCAAATGGTTAAGACTCTGGGTTACAGATCTGAAGTTTGGGGGTTCAAGCCCCAGCATTGCCATGTTGTCACTGTTGAGCCCTTGAGTGAGGGCCTTAAACCTATCTACTCCTGGTAGAGTAATGTACATGTGACAAATAATTAAATCTTAATCTGTCTTTTTAGTCAAGTCTGTGATGTCACATGCTGTAATCAATAAAAAAAAAACCTTCACAAATGGTTTATGTACTTATAAGATTTGGAGGAAGACTGGACTGGAAAGTCAGGTTTAAAAAACAGGGAAGCTGAGAGGAAGAATCTATATGAGAGGAAGGAAGACATCTATATGTGGCGGTGATGCAACTTACAGAACGCCAACGAGATGCGAAGTGGTACTGAGAGGAAATGTGTCGGGAAGAAAGTGTGTGTGTGGAAGACATGGAACAAGAGGCAAGATGAGATCAGGAAAGGATGCCTTAGACGTTTTTAAGGAATACTGGACTGGAAAATCGTCTTTAGGAGTCCGGTTAGATGAGGGAGATCGAGACCTAGAGCTATCGTTAATGTAACCTACTGGATTCCAACCGGCGTTCATCAACAAAGCAGCAGCAGAAGAAGAAGAAGATTGTCCACAATGTACCTACACACTACCCGGGACACCTCACTATTAGCTGTGAACCGTCACGATTTGTCAAGGACTGCTACGATCTCTCTCATTGTTAACAGTCACCCGGATACTCGTGTCTCAGCCACCTGAAACAAGCTGTTCTCCTTAATAATACCATCACATTTTATCATCGTGTCTCTTGCATTAGTTTAACCAGCACGACACAATCGACACAGTGCTGTTTCACTTCAGTTTAAACATCTGACCCAGACAAACCAAGTGGAACCACGTGGAAAAGTGTGAAAGATTCGATTTTCTGGACGGTGATTCAAATGAGTCAAAGCTCGCGAGTCGACTCAGTTCGAAGGAGTCGGTTCAGTGAAATGATTCATCATGGAGGGGTGCGGTAAACGGGAAGTAGTGCTCCTTCACTTCGCAAACACTTAAGCTCACTGCATGGTGTGTGTGTATGAGTGTAAGGAGAGAGAGAGAAGTTTAAGGAAATTGGTGCAGCAGCCTGAAGTTGCTTTGATGTTCTGAGCGTCTGAAGTTTGAAACCTTTGAAGTGTTGGTTTGTTACTTTGTTTCTATTCCAGTGCAGGATCAGATCCATTACATTACTCCAGCTGGTGAGTCCGACACACTTACACACTTACACTACACACTCACACCTCACACACTCCAGTTCACCTGCATGCTTGCTGTTTGTTTTACAGACTTGGTGTTAGTGGTGTCTTGTATTGCTATTTTTTTTTTTTTTTTTTTTTACCCCTGAGCTTAGTGCTTTTTAGATAACACACACACACATACACACATCCGGATCTGTGTGCATGTGGAAGTTTTAATGATGGGTGTAAAATTTTCCCAATAATGATCAGGTTAATTAAAAGGACAGGACTAACAGGAATTTAATTAATCTGGGTTTCATCATAACAATCATCATCATCAGCACACATGTGGCTTTCTTTCCTTATCCTCTTACCTTATGGTAACATTATTACTCTTCTAATAAATAATTATTCCCTGTTTAGAAATCTTAACAAGCTCAAATACCAACTAACAGGTTTCAGCACTTCTCTGGCCACACTATGTTTATTATACTGCACACACACACACACACACACACACACACACACACACACACACACACGCGCACACAGTGTATATAGAAACATAACCAGCTGTGAGCTCTGTGATGATACAGTTCCATACTGTACATCACACTGAACCTGACGACTTTCCTCTGGAGCGTTTTATCCTGATCCTCTTATACACTTTATTTATGATGATGCGCCATCATCCCTTTAAATACGTCTCTTTATACTTACAAACAAGTCAGTTCCTGTTCTCACTTGCGTCAGAGCAGCTTGAGGCGCTCGTGTTTTTAGCAGCCCGTCTCTGTCCTGAGGCTTAGAGTTATTTATAATAAGGGAAAAAAAACTATTTAACAGAAAACACAACGTGTCATGATGTCTGTTACTGAAGAAAAAAAAACCCTGGAGGCTCCTTTCATGAATCTCCTTAAAGAAAACCCACTGATTATTTGATATCTGTTTATGCTGCACATGTGCTGTACAAATGCTTGTAAATGTGAGCTGGTATTATAGAAGCACGTTCATTAATGTTAGCATTAACCTGTTACTCTTGCTAGGGTGGTTATAGAAATGCGTTCACCTACATGTGTGGGGCCAATACATAGTACATCTAACCTGGAGCTGCATCAGGTACTGTGTGCCTTAAGTGGTACAAGTTATGTGTTGGTACAAGTATCGATTAGAGCACACTACAGTATGTAGTAGATTAGTGTACAGGGTCAGATTTAGCTGTGGATTTAGTATCTATTAGAGCGTACTATTTAGTAAAGTAGTGTGCATGGTGGAATGTAGCCCTGGGTTTAGTATTTATTAGAGTGTACTATAATAGGAGGAGTTTAGTATAGTTTTCAGCATGAATCACTCACAGTGTTTTCACACCACCTACAAACTCTTCAAATAACGTGCAGATTGCTACAGTGTTGTTCTTCCTTGCCGGCCATTATGATTTTTGATGATGATGATGATGACGAGCTATACTGAACTCTGACGGAATTCCCGATCAGTGTGTCCACGGGGTCTGAAAAAGTTAAAATCAAATGGAATGAATCAATTTAACTCAAATTAAGGGGACATTAAAGCATACTTGGGCATATTATGTATAAGTGTTGTAGCTATTCTCCCATGTGAACTTCCTGTTAGTCCAGTGAGTTTATATGCTAAAGGTTTGTGTGAATTAATTTATATTGCATAGCTCGTGAAATTCTTCTTCATAGACGTGTTGTCTTCGACTTGCGCCTGCAGGCTAAATTTGTCATTATCTGGAAAAGGTCAGATATTTGGAGTGCTCATGGGGCACTTCACATCTGCCAGTTTAACAACTCTTGTGCGGTAAACAGACTTTATATTACATAAGAAATGCACTGCTGGTTAAAAGACTCTGAATTTGAGCCATGGCTGAGGCCCATCGTGGGGAATACCTGGCATCATAAGTCCGCTATGAGATGCAGAAAGTTGTTGTCTGTAGCAAATTTTACGATCGCGGTAGGACCTCCGGTCAACATTCACACACGCATTCACATTCATACACTGCGGCAAATTTGGGACCACCAGTTAACCTAATCTGCATGTCTTTGGACTGTGGGAGGAAACCGGAGTACCCGGAGGAAACCCACCAAGCGCGGGGTTGGGGGGGGGGGGGGCAGACCCTGAGGCGGGAATCGAACCCGGACCCTGGTGGTGCAAGGCAACAGAGCTAAGCATTGTTTTACAGTGTAGAAAGAAATAAAAATCAGGAAAGATCGTGTCCAAACTTTTGACTGGTAGTGTAAGGTCGATCAAAAATTGGGTTATCAATATCAAAATAGTTTCGGATCAGGAATGCGGGAAAGAAACTCAAGTATCATTGACTCATTGTTATTTTTGTATTAATTTTTGCATTCGTCAGATAATGTCGTACATCACTTGCTCTCACTATTCGCCCGAATAAAGTAAGAGTTTCCGTGAGGTGTTGCTCCGTGAACGTGAATTACTACCTGCTTATTAGCTGAAGTTCCAGAAGTACCTCGGAGCACACACTTCACGCATAAATAACACGGCTCATGAAACTCGAGCGCTAAGTCTGTTTCTACAGAGATAAAGTGACAGGAAAAGGAGTTAAGTTCGCTAAGCGTTAGCAACGCGTTTCGGTCAGCAGAGCCGCCGCTAATACAATTAAAAAAAACCCCGATCCGATATAAATCGGCTCACGCTAAATGAGTTACAGCTAAACTAATTTATTTAAACGTGTCGTCCCAGGGCTGCTTGTCCTTTTCCAATGGGATTAAAATATCACAGTTGACTGGGAGAGTGCGTAATCTCTTAATCTGTGTTAGCCAGTTTCCTGGGAGTGCTAGAAACTTCTCTCTTTTTTTTGTGATATTTACAGCTTTTCTTCCTTTTCCCCTGTTTTACATAAACATAACAGCGTTCTTGTGCTCTTCTGCTGGATTTGCTACTTCAACATTCTGGAAGCTCTGAAGCCTGGTCTTGTTCCTGTCGGTTTTAGTGGTTATTTTTAGTGTTGAATAAAATTCGCTGGTCCCTAATGAACTTGTGTAGAAGTTTGTAAAAATCTGCGTTGTATGCCTGTACAGCCACGGCCAAACATTTGTAAAGCATCCTGAGACCAGTCATGTGTTAGGCAGTATGTTGCCTAAGAACACAGCCGTGAGTAAAGAACGGTACAAGGGAGCAACCATCCAAGAACAGTCTGGTGATGAACAATGCCTCTTCCAGCATGATGGAGCACCATAAGTGGTTTGGGGAATAAAACATAACGATTCTGGGTCCATGAGCCGGAAACTCCCCAGACCCTGATCCCGTTTAGATCAATTCTCAAGAGACGGGTAGACAAACAAGAACCCAGAAATTCTGACAAACTCCAAGCACTGATTACGTAAGGATGGGCTCTCAGTCAGGATGTGACCCAGAAGTTGATTGACAGCATGCCAAGGGCGAATTCTTGAAAAAGAAGGGTCAACACTGCACATATTGACTCTCTACATAAACGTAATGTAATTGTCAATAAAAGCCTTTGACACGCGTGTAGTTATACTTCAGTACACCGGAGTAATATCTGACAAAAAGATCTCCAAACTCTGAAGCAGCAGACTTTATGAAAATTCATATTCTCAAAGCTTTTGGCCACAGCTGGATATTATCTGTAGCTTGATCAAAAGTAGTGCACAGTTGTATGTAGTTTCAAAGACATTATCCCCCTGCGGGTTTCTAATCAATTCCTGTTCAGACAAGCATCGTCTGAGTTTGATGATTAACTCGAGAACTTGGAGAAAAGTTTGAGACTGTAGTAAAAATTGTCCAACGGTTTATATCTGACTGAGATTCAGACGCAACGACGCTACGGCTGCTAAAAATAACATACATTTGAGGTCCATGTGTCAGTATAATGACCGAGATTAAAAAAGAAGTAAAGAAGTTTTTATAAACAAAAACTGTCTGTAGGAATCGTCTATTAAACCTCGATATAACTTAGATTAATTCTCATCCTGCCTTTAACGATTAACATGATGTACATTAAAAACCTCCTTAAATACTTTTAATATAAATAATTTGAATGATTTATTTTGTACAATTAGTATTTTCTGCCATACATGCGCTCGTATCACATGCTGATCCTGGTAGTGAAAATGATTTGATGTGAATCTCACTGCATTTATACTGAAGCGTTTACATTAGGGGTGAATGAGGTCACAAAAAATCTCATATCACGATGATGAGGATCGATTTCTACTAAACACCACAGTATAAACAGGACTGCTATAGAAATACAGTGTTGACTTTAGCATTTATTGACATCATTTCTTAAATGTTGATTACTTTTATGAATTTTATTAAACTCCGCTAATAAACTTTATTTTAAACCGTACGTATAAAATTGATTAATAGCGGATCAACTGCTTTCAATTAGAGTTGTGAATGGTTTCTGAAATAATGGTAGAAAAAACATCATCACAGTAACTCTGATATGAAACGATGTTATAAAATCATCATCATACAGTATGGCTCATCCAGATAAATACTTTTATTTTGATTCAATGTTTAACAGTTGGATTAACAGCGCTATGTTTTATATGCATCATGATATATAATTTACTAAGAAAACACAAAAAAAAAATTGCCATTTACTGAGCTACAGTCAGGTCCACAAGTATTTGGACAGCAATACAATTATTTTTTTTTTTTCCCTTTACTCAATGGATTTGAATTCAAAATATGAATGAAGTGTAGACTTTCAGCTTTAATTCAGTTGGTTTAACAAAAACATTACGTTAACCGTTTAGAAATTACAGCCATTTATTTATTTATTTATTATTATTTTTACCAAAGTTCCTCTGTTTTCAAAGGCGCTAAAGTAATCGGACAACTGACTAATAAGTGCTTTTTTTAATGTCCAGCTCTAGCTGTTTCTTATTTATTTAATATGACGTATTAAAGAGATCAAAGCTCTGAATTCAAATGCTGAATTTGCATAGGACAATCTCATTATGCATTTCAAAGAGATGCTGATGCAGGTGAAGGAGGACATCACTAGGCTGAAAAACCTAAACACCCAAAGACCTATCAGAGGGAGAGAGAGGGAGAGAGAGGGAGAGGTCTGTAAGAGGTCAGATCAACAATTTGGAAGACTATATGGAAGAAAACTAAAGAGGTTGATCTCAGAGTTCTATCTGTGGTGAAGAAAAACCTGTTTGGAACATCTAGGCAAGTCGAGAACACCCTGGAAGAGGTACAGTCAAGACACGCCTTCCTGGAAACACTTAAGAACAGAGAGACCAGATTAGACTTTTGCTAGAAAACTAAAATTCTTTACAAATATTATGTTGTACCTGAAAGAGGAGGAGAGCAGATTATGGAGAAGGGAAGGAAGGGCTCATGTTTCATCGGTCAAACATGGCGGAGGCGGTGTCGAGGCTCAGGCGCACGTGTGTGTGTGTAATTACTAATCACTTAATGCTGTATTTTTTTTTTTTTTTTGTTAAAGCCCTTGAATTTAAGATGAAAGACACTTCAATCATATATTGATTGCTTTATTTTAAATGCATTGTTCGGCTGTTCCAATATTTATGAACCTGTTTGTGCAGAGAACTAAATTGATTTTTAATTTCAAAATAAATTGTGACATGTTAACAAAAGGTATAAAATGTATAAAAATAAAAAATAGAGTGAGTTAGGTGCAGCTTCTGCTGGTTCCTTTGACGTGTAATCATTTTAAAAATAATGAACTTGACACCTTGATATCCAAAATATCTTTCACAGGAAATATCATGACACGATCTATCAGGATATTCAAAAATATACAATTAATTAAAGTTCGTCCAGTGTTAAAGCTGCGCTTGTGGTTCCGTGATGCTTTAGCGCTTCTTAAACGGACTTTCAGGTGACCTCGTTATCTTCTGACGTTCCTCAGCTCTAAAACCTCGGTCACTTCATCACTTCATGCTCAGACTGTTATCAGCTCCGTTCGTGTTAGATTTGGTATACGGTGTTGTAAATGTGCGTCTGAACTTTCAGCCCCGAGCTCTCGGCTCGGTCACATGACGCGGCGCCCGGAGCACATGAGGAGCAGCTGAGGGATATTAGACCCGCGAGTCGGGTTTATTGTGTTCACGTCACATCGCTGCCTAAGCACATTACTGCTGAAAAGGTCTGCTTCCAGAGGTTTAACGCTGATCCGTCGTGCAATTTACTCTGGGGGTTTACCGGCGTTGTGGGGCATTGTGGGTAATCAGTGTGTATCAGTCACACCACCCATCAAGACTTTATTAGAATAGTACTAATGATTTCAACCCTAAAACATTATTTTAAATAACTAAATAGGTTTCTTGTGCATTTTTTTTTATGGATTATAAACGCATTATGAATATTGTGCTAAATGATGTCGCGGTACACTGAGGTGTGTCTTTGTGTGTTATACAGTACAAATACCCCATGATGTGATAAGGTATATTTGACGCTTTGCCCGGACACGCGTCTGAGTCTTGAAAAACGAACGTCCAGAATCTCGGTCGGAGATCTCCATGTTAAACCACATCCAGTCCGTCAGTGATGTGGTTCAGGACTTCCTGCCATTTGTAAACAGAGACCAAACTTTACAGCACCTAATGTTGACCTAAGCACATTGCCCCAGCTTCGGACAACATTTTGTGTCGTTTCCGCCCCTGTAGACGGCAAGATATCTGCAACCTGGAGAGCTGGAAGTGAGGAAAGATGATGACGGTGATAAAGTTCCAGTGTAAAAGTTTCAACTCAGTTGCTGCACAATTTCGCACGGAATCCATGATTCCTTTTGGTTTATAGATTTGCGCTTTCTGTGACCTGACCATTTATTTGCTGTTATCCTGTAAACTCCCTGGGAGGTGAGGGTCGTTCTCCAGCCATGATGATAGGAAATAGGGGAATCCCCAGGACTGAGCTGTCCTTCTTTATCTATCTGTCCAGTCTCTTCCTGTCTGCAGTAGAGAACGGACCTCTCCGTAGAGTCGGCTCCGTCCTTTTCTATAAATTGCGTCCGTGTTGCGTGTCCAGTTTGCATCTGTTCAGATGAGGTGTTTAGAAGAGTCCAGTCTCTCGATGTCCTTTCCCTGAATGTTCACTGCTGATGGTGAAGTGTGTGTACATGTTACTCTCTCTTTTATTTTTATTTCAAACAATGATTTGTCATCTAATGACTGCGGTGTTGTAGACAGTCTGGGACTGCAGGATAAACAGGTAATATTTGCAGGAGCGTGTAATCTGTAAAGCCGACAGACCTGTGCGGTGCACTAATGTCTTCAGGAATCCGCAAACTATTGTGTAATGACGTGAGGTTTTGGCCTTTTAGGCGTTCACTGCAATTCAGTTCCAACACCAGCACAAAGGGAGAAGTAGACTCGATTTCGACCTGTTAAGACTTGAGCGAGTGTGTGTGTGTGTGTGTGCTGTGTCGCACCCACTTGAGCCTTGTGCTTTGTTTAAGTTGTAGCGGGATCTGCATATCCGCCTGCCTGATTGCCCGTCCCTCTGTGTTCATGTTTGTCCTCCTGTTTCCTGGTTAGCAGGCAGGAATGCGTGACTCAGAAAAAAAAAAAGAAGAGCTGGCAGATTACTGCTGTGTAGAGACGATAGTTTCCTACAGATCTGTTTTAATTTACAGGCTAAAATGTTTGTATTCTGAGCCAGAAAAGCAATGCTGTTACCGGCGTCCTACCTGTTTATGTTACCGGCGTCCTACCTGTTTGTTACCGGCGTCCTATCTTTTACCGGCGTCCTACCTGTTACCGCTACCTGTTCATGTAACTGGTGTTCTTCATGTAACCACTACCTGTCCTGTAACCGGTGTCCTTCCTGTTACAGTTACCTGTTCATGTAACCGGCGTCCTTCCTGTAACCGGCGTCCTTCCTGTAACCGGCGTCCTTCCTGTAACCGGCGTCCTTCCTGTAACCACTACCTGTCCTGTAACTGGTGTCCTTCCTGTAACCGGTGTCTTCTTGCCATTCCTGTTCCCGGTGCCTGTAGCACTGGTTGTTGTTGATCCTGTGCTAATGTAACTGCTCAGTAAAACTGCATCAGAGATGATCAGTATAGCAATTTTTTTTTACTTGCTATATTATTATTATTAATTAATTTATTTTTGCACATTTAACACTTAAAGTCACGGTTGGTCAATAATCTGAAACATGGTTTGTTAAAGAATTGGAGCTACTTTTCAGTCAATTTGCTTCCTTTTCTATAATCCTTAAAGAAAACCTTAAACTTGGAGATGAAGAATTCAGAATTCTTCATCTCCATCATCTTGTCTTTCTACTTTTTGTCCCCTTCATTTAGGCCGAACCGTTACCCCACCTTTGCATGGACTACTGTAGGTCTCTAAAGCTGCTTCAGTTGTTCAGAAAACACCGTGAGTGTTAAACGTTGGACACTGAAGTTGCTGCAGTGAATTTGCATTTCTGTGGTGAAACCCTCCTGAGTGTGGGAGGAAGTAGGCTGTTTAACGACTGGTTAAAGTGAGATAACCACTAGTGATCTACAGTCACAATAACCAGTATCACATAATGTACAGTTACGGACGACCGTAACGGAGTATTCAAAACAATAGCTGGATTAGTACCAGTCGTGTGCATGAAGAATAAACTGGAGAGAAGGAAACGGTTGGATGCCGGCGCGTCTCATCTGTGTGTTGGTGTTTGTGTTCTAAACACATTGCGCTGCAAATGATGATTTTTACATATTTTCCTATTTAATCTCCAGATCTGATCTGAGACACAAACCACCACTGTGTTATTGTACATATACAATCTGAATCGCTATCACTGATGCATTACGTTGTGATACTTGACTGTCTAAATATTTTGTATATATCTCCTCGTCTAGACTGTGCCGAGTGTACAAAAAACGCCGTCTTTCCATCCGTCTGTCTGAGATTCCCGTGATTTCCCGTGAAGAGCGAGCGGTTGAATGTTTGTAGGATTTATACGGAATTATCACAGTAACCTGCAGGAAATGATTAGATTTTGCGATTAATAAAAAAAAGTTCAAGGTCAAAACAAGGTCGTCTGGCTGAAATTATACAAAACAAATAATATTAGAAAATAATTTCTCTCTTTTTGTTTTTTTTTGTGTCCTGGTCTGGACTTTAAAAAGCAGCTCCTATTGTGACCTCGTATAAAGAGCGCCCCTCCCCCGACGTGTTCATCTCAGGCGGTAGCTCATTTACATAGACACTGAAATGGTACGTTTGGAGGAGGAGTGAAGCAGCAGACGGAGTTTGAGGGATGGTAGAGTGTATTATCCGAGGTGTGTTTCCACACACACACAAACGCGCACACCTCGACGAGCTGTGAGACTTGTGTTTACTGGTTAAACAAGTAGTAAAATATGAGACCTTTTAAAGTAAGTGTACAAATGATTAGTAATAGGATTAGACCTGTCGACAGCTTGGGCTTTACTAAGTTTGCTCACGAGCTTAGCGGACTGTGGGACGTGTTTGCTCTGAAATTAACCAGACTAACATTTCCAGATATTATTGCATCTCTAAATTAGCGATCTTTAGTTGTTTCCTAGGGTTTCTTTGCCTCAGTGCATGCCGGAGTGTACGCGGTCATTGTTCGTTGTATGATCTCGACTGTATAAACCTCTCACATGGGGCGTACGTGGTTTAAAGTGAACCTTTCAGTGAAACCTTGGTGTGTTTCTTTCCCCATGTGACGACACATCGATCAGCGAGCGCGAAAGGGATTCGACTCTGAATCGACTCGACAGCAGGAAGTGAATCAAACCTTTTTTTTTTTTTTTAGCATTGTCGCAGCATTTAGTTTTTTTTTTTTTTTTTTTTTCACTTCGTAGCTGCTAAACTCCAGGACCGAGCTGTAGCGCTGCACGTGTTCTGGACGATCTTTCTGACTTCCATACACACTTTGTAAACTTTTTCCGTCACAGGATGTCTAACCAATGAACGGAAGCACTTTTTTTTTGGTTTTTCTTTCATGCACTACTAACCGTAGTGTTGGCTTTATATAGCCGTCCTGGTGTGGTGTGCCCGAGGGTTGGCACTTGCAGTGGTTAGATTGTTGAAGACGTCACTTGCAGGTTGCTGTAATCAAACCTCAGCAGCTGGATCTGAGTAATTCCTGTCGTCTAGAAGGTTCTGTTGGGTCTATGGTTAAATACTGGGGCTGAGGTTGAGTTTAAGTTTGACTTGTGTGTGAGTGTGTGTGTCTTTGGTAACCTGCTAGCCTTGGGTAGAAATTGCTGACTCATCAGAGCGACTGCAGGTTCCAACAGCCGAACTGAGAGGGAGAGAGGGAGAGAGAGGGAGAGAGAGAGACGGAGAAGTGTTCTTTCTCATGTTCTTAATGCTTCCTGTCAGCTTTAATTAGTCGGTGTGTGAAAGATGACGAGTGTTCTGCTTCAACACAATCTTGATCTCGCACTCAGTAGTGAAACTCTCTCTGAGGGTCTGAACTTAAAATGCCTGATGTGCACCTATAGGGGGAAAAAACCCCAAACAAACACATAAATCTGAAACACGTAGAAAAGAAACCTCTGCACTTAGAGCTGGGATTCTTTATTCTATAAGATTAATCATACCGTAATTATGGACATGTACTAATTATTCACATCATTATCCAGAACAGGGTGTCGCATGGGAGGAGGTTGTTTGTTTCGACAGGTTATGTCTTTCTTTCGTGTGTGTTTTTAATTTTTTTTAAACATATAAACCAGTTTGAACGTGTGTTTTTGTTCACACTCTAAGCAGCTTATATTTCTGAGAAGCTTTCACAGAATCACGGCACGGTCACATGACGCTTCCTTCGGTCGAGGTCCCGGTCTGACTCCTCCGTCACTCTGTACTGGTGCCTCTACACATAGTCTCACGTGCGCATTTCTCACATTTCCTGTGTCTGTTCTTGTCTAGACAACGCGCTACACGTATGAAACCATCAAAGACTCATCACCGAGGGCTGTAAACCCACAACAGACTCTCTCTCTCTCTCTCTCTCTCTCTCTCTCTCTCTCTTTCATGATGATGCAACTCGCATTAATTGTTCCAGGTGTTTCAGCAAAACAAGCCCGAACTAAAATGCGATGGTCTACCTGCCTGCCAAAGATACTCATCTAAAAAACAACAAAGTCGATGAGCAGAGTTTGGGTTCAATTAAAATTGTGAGATTTTTAATTTGCATGAAAATCTCGTTTTTTCAATTTTAATTTCTGAAAATGTTACACCTTCAAACAGATGAATATTAGCAGCAGCAGCAGCAGCTACATTGTGCTTATATTAGGGACGCACCGCTTTCAGATATCGGTCGTACTTGTGAAACTGTTCCAATACTTCTGCACCGACACCACTTTCCAGCCAAGTTGGGCGCTAACTTCATAGCACGTACGCGCTCACCCACACCCGGCCAAAGTAGGTGTCCATGTTGACAGTTTGCTGAGATGTGAATGATAAAGTTGTCGTGAAAAAGTAAACACCATAACAGTGAACTGTGGGAACATCACACCAGGACGGCTTGTGTTTTCTCCTGTTTATGTCTGTCAGTTAATTTGACGTGCTGGCATGCAGTGCATCTCTCTCTCTCTCTCTCTCTCTCTCTCTCTCTCTCTAGTCGGTCTGTCTTGCTAACCGAGCTTATCAGCGCATCCTGTCGTCTGTACCTTGCTTGCTTGACAGACGACGTTGTTCTGTGACAATAGTGATGAAATTGAAAGTGAAATGCGTCGATCTATTAAGCGTGATCTATGCAAATGAGCAACGGTGATATAAACTTCAGCCACAAAAGATAAGCGTGTCCTATATGGCAGTGTTTATACAGTATATACACACACATTGAATAAGACACAAACCGCACTACTAACGCTGCCAAAGCTGTTTTCTAATTTAGTCACCGTTTCAGACGAGTCACATTATTGGGCTGCATCAAGCAAAGACAACAACTAGGGAGACTCGAAATGACTGGAACCTTTTAACACATTATCAAACCTGGAAGGATCGTGCTGAACCGTCGACTTTTAAGTCAGAGGATTTCCCCACACACACACACACACACACACACACACACACACACACACACACACACACACACACACACACACACACA
>JAQQZT010000038.1:2158625-2172758 GCA_030068275.1 Clarias platycephalus | reverse complement strand
GGGATAGGCTCCAGGCCCCCCGCGACCCTGAATATAGGATAAAGCGGTATAGAAAATGAATGAATGAATGAATGAATAATATCTGCCATATTACATCACAGCAGCCAGTGCTTTTTTTTTTCTTGATGTGGGCGTGGATATACGCGTCACTCAACCGAGCCAATCAACGCAATAGTATACACAAAGTATATGGAACACACAGAAATGGCTAACAGCATGGCTAACTCCAAAAAAGATAAGTAGACTATGAAAACCAAACTTTCAATGATGTATGGACAGATCAATGTATGTTTATTCTTCCTGCGGGAAGTTTAAAACCAGTTTGTCTCATATGTTCTGAAACCGTGATGCTAATAAAAAACAAGCATGTGAAATGTTACTATGAGATAAAACACGGGTCGTTAGAGCAAACATATCCGCGGCAGTCCGAGGTGAGGGCCTGTAAAATACCTGAACCGAGATTATGCACTAAAATCTAAATGTTGAGAAAAGTAATGTTATGAACATTACATTACATGATGTAATAATCTGCTTTAAACAGGGAGTGTATTTAAATAACGATGAAAGAAGTACAACTTATAGTAGCGTGAGCAACAAGCTATATATGTATATAGCTAGCCTCTCATTTTCTGCCTTTAGATTACATTTTTCCAGCCCAGATCATTAGTGTTCTTCAGCAGAAACATTGTTACCCAACACAGTGTCGCTACAAAAAAAAATCTAATAAAAATGAAAACAAGGCATTTTGCAAGTACATACAGTACAATACCCTGAACTAATGGGCAAAATCCACAGACTGGGTTTGTAGTAAACAAACAGCACCCCCACTTTCCTATGTTCATTTTCCCCACATTTATGAGTTTTACTACACATCCTTACAAATTCACAAATCATAGTTGTTCGGCAAGATCATGGCTTCTCAGGATGTGTCTGTGTGTCTCGTAGTGATTCATAGATTGCCAGCATGGCCCAGATTCAAAAGTCTACCATATGCCCACCATGTGTTTCCATAGCCCTTTTCAGGGTCATTTGTAGTCTTCTGTAGTCAATCATAAGCAGCCATAAACCTGTCGCTACAGCCAAGCTACAGTTTACTATGAGTAGAACCTACTGGTGGAAACAGAGACCAATTTTGTTGGTTATCTTCATAGAAATCTATTGCAGCTAAACTGAGATATTTGTCAGTTATTACCGTTATCCATAGCCTTACAGCACCAAATTATTACTTTTCTCATGCCATTATGTGTATAGTGTGACCATACTGTATTTATCTTACCTCATGCTAATTATTTGAACGTAGCAATTTTGCACCAAACTTTGATAAAAGTGGAAACTTGTCAATAGATACAGTAGCAGTTATGGGAAAAAGTTGGAACTTCAGTTCTGTGAAAAAACTAGAAGCCAGTCTGGGGGCCTCAAAATCTCTGTGACCTCAAAAGTTTGAATCCTAAGCCCATAAACCACAATGATTGTCTTGTTTCACTGATCAATCACTGAAGTCTTAATGTCTATTTACTTTAAGGACAATTTTATAAAATTCCCATACCTGCGTTAATGGCTTGGATTTGCGGCTGGAAGTGAGCCGGTAATGGAGTGGAAACTGGTGACTGTGAAAGTTAGCTGGTTCTTGCATGTTAGGATTCCAAATGTGTTGCATGATCGCAGGTCAGTAATGCAATCTTTGGAGGAAAGAATTTTTTTTTTTGAGATCCAGACTATGATCATGAGAAATTGTTAGGATTAAATTTCAGGAAAAAGATCGCTTAATGTGTCTGCCACACCACAATTCATCTTCCGGATGGCCGACCAGGAGAGAAATGCACAAACGCATGGACATAATGGATTCTCCAGTTCATTCACATACTAGCGTAAGTATCCGCCTTTGACATGAAAAGAGTTTGTAGAAATAATTTAAAGGTTAAAGCTCAAAATAATCTGATCAGCTTTAATCTATATAAATATATTATTATTCTTTCTGTACATTAAAGCTCTCTGTCTAACTTATTAATACAAAGAAATCACATGTTGTATGGTTGTAACTATGATTTGTGAATTTGTAAGGATGTGTAGTAAAACTCATAAATGTGGGGAAAATGAACATAGGAAAGTGGGGGTGCTGTTTGTTTACTACAAACCCAGTCTGTGGATTTTGCCCATTAGTTCAGGGTATTGTACTGTATGTACTTGCAAAATGCCTTGTTTTCATTTTTATTAGATTTTTTTTTTGTAGCAACACTGTGTTGGGTAACAATGTTTCTGCTGAGGAACTCTAATTATCTGGGCTGGAAAAATGTAATCTAAAGGCAGAAAATGAGAGGCTAGCTATATACACTGAATATGCTGTATATTTGTATGTCAATACTGTGAATTGCAGCATTTTAAGCATTTTTTAAACGGAAAAACAGTGCTGTGCAATTATCTTGAGCCCCCCCCACCCGTCATATTTTGCTTCCAAAGAGACAGACTTTCTTGTATTGTTTTTTTTGTAATGTAGTCCTAAGGAATAGTTCTCCAGGCTTCCTGAAGGACTTTTTTGACTCTCATTTATGACTAGTTTTTCTCTCTTATTTTCAGTCCAGTCCCTGTACACGAGTAGATTCTGAGGCATGTTTGTTAAGCCGCACAGTGACCTATGAATCATTCAAGCGTAAAAACATCTAACTTAAGGCATGAACCAGTGAGAAACAGGTGCAGATGATGACTGATGATCAGGCAGTGATTAGTTTACTGCTGATGCTTAATGCTGAGTGGTTAGAAGAGACAAGAGGGGAAATGAGGTCGCTGCTGATGTACATAAACAATACATTTTTAAATTGTATATTTAGGCACTTTGGAGCCTGTCACCATAAAGCATGTTCCTGTTTCTTTATTTCTATTTTTAATCTATATCAGTTAATTTAATTTAATATGAAGAAATAAGGGGGGGGGGGGTCAATACTTTTGCACAATACTGTGTCATGTCTAATCAACACATACTGCACCTTTAAAGGCATACATAAAAATAAAGCTCAAAGTAAGTAAAAGAAAGGGATCAATCATTGCAATCTTTTAATCTCTTTTACTTATATTACTGTAATTCTTTCTCCAAGAAAAGATTTCCCCACAACAAGATGGATGCTCTTCTCTATATTTCTTCTCTCTTTCACTCACTCTCTGTAATGAAACTCTGTCTTTTTAAACCTCTCTCTTTTCCTTACTCTTTCCTCCCCTCCTTCTCTCTTGCCCACTTTGCCGTCTTTACCTTCTTGCTTTCTTGTTTACTCCCACATGGGTATAAGCACTTTCCCCATGTTCTCTACTCTCTCTGACACACACCCTCAGGGGAAATTGCTAGCTGTTTCATTGTGTTGTGGGGGTGTGTTATTTGGCTTTTATGTGGTGGCCAGCTGTCACAACATATATTATGCACAGCCATACTAGAACCAAACCACCAAGGACGTGTGTGTACAGTATATATAAATATGTGTGTGTTCTGCCAGGTGTTGAGGTGCAACAGTATTCTTTTGTTCAACATTCAATTCAGATAAACAACCTCACCATGTAAGAGATTCACTACTCCACTTTAAATTTTCACATTGCCAAGAGATGGAGCCAAAATGTGGCCAGTGCCCCTCTTAGTGTGAAATATGAACCTCTATGTGTATAAAGTGAAACAGCCATCATCTATGAACCAGCATGGACAGAACAAAAAAGCATGGACATGAACAAAAGATTGCAACAATTTCTTTCCCCCAATTGCTACTGAAGCCATATGTGGCTTTGTATATTTGTCAAAATTACCAACTAATAACCAATCAAAACCATCCCAAAACCAAATAAATAACCCAATAACCAATCAAAACCACCCAATAACCAATCAATCATCAATTAACAAATTACAATTACAGAAATTTTGAAAAACAATCAAAAACTCTTAAAAACCAATCATAACCACCCAATAACTAATTAGAGCCACTCAATAACTACCCAATAACCAATGCCAGCTAATAACCAATCAAAAATCCATCCATCTAGGAACCTCTGTAGTCCAATCAAAGCCACCCAAAATCAATAAAATTCACTCAATAACGAATCAAAACCACTCAATAACCAAAACTACTCAATAACTAATCAAACCCACCCAATAACCAATCAAAGCCAACCAATAACTAATCAAAAACAAGCAATAACCAATAGCTAACTAAAGTGACTAAATAACTAAATAAAACCACCCAATAACTATTCAAACCAGAATCACGCAAAGACCAACCCAACGTGCCAGCCAAAGTTGCCCAATATTATTGGGTTAGAACTGCCCAATAATAAATCAAAACGACACACTGATTATATAGCACAGTCAATGATTAATGAAAACTACCAGCCCTACTGTACCTACATCTCCCAACCCACAAAAACTGTACAACTAATCAAAATTAATCCTACTTAATGAAGAGTAAATACCTAATAATATAGATCAATTACTTTTAGGCATTTGGCAGATTCCCTTATCCAGAGCAACTTACATTTTTATCTCATTATACAGTACATCTGAGCAGTTGAGCGCCTTGCTCAAGGGGCCCAACAGGGACAACTTGGTGATCATGGGATTTGAATCTGGGACCCTCCAAACTGTAATCTAATGCCTTAACCACTGACCTACACGTGACCAATTAAAGTTAGCTCATAGTTTTGTCTCCAGAGCAAATTAACCATTTACATTATAGCATTGGACAGACACCCTTATCCAAAGCGACTCTTTTTTTTTTTTTTATCTCATTAGCGACATTTTTATCTCATTATAATGTTATCCTTTCAGAAACATATCCTCATACCTTACACCTCCAATTTGTATTAGCACAAGTCTCAACCTTTGCGAATCTTATTGCTTTACTGAATGAAATTATCTTATGCTTGTTTAAATTCATATGAATTTTCGTAACAATGGCTATGACATTCTTTTCAGCTTGTGTTTCACAGAAGAAGCCACCAGATGTCAGTGATTTGTCTAATGCACCATGAATGTAAGCTAATAATGATTATTGATGAATAAAGAACAGAAGTTATTCAAGTTAATGTTGATGCTAATGGTTGAAGAATGCTTAGGCTAATAGCACTGCTACAGTAGTGTATTATAACAGATGAGTTTTTGAGCAGCAAAAGAAATGGCCACGTACTTTTGACATGTTATTCTTCTTAATCAGGACAATGGAATCCCCAGGCCGACTCGGGTCACGCCCTACTGTCCTTCGATGCAGCAAGACATCTTTTTCTTTTTCAATGCAATAGATCTGTGAACATGTTTATAGGTACCAATTAATGATCCAGGAGGCTGTTCAACACACACTTTGTCGATAAAAGCGCAGAAATGGTGCATAAAAATGAACAAGCAGACCATCCATCTAGTTTACTGCACCGAGCACAGAAGCCAAATGTTCGCTCAACAGCTTTGCTTAGTACAATATAGGTTTATATCGTGTCTTCTTACATAATCAGTCTTTTATAACTGCTAAATCAATTGCACCTTCATACACACACACATACGCACACACCCTGACACACAGATGCTGATTGCTCTGTGCTTTGAGAATATCACATCCTGAGATAAGTCCCCACCTCTCCTCGAGGCTGACCTTTTAAAAGCCATCATCATTTCATTATGGTTATTATTCATTTCGGTAATGGAAGCCCCGCAGATAGAACACGCCAATGACTTAATAGTGTCTTAATATTCCCTCACCATGATACAGAGAACGACCAAAACAAACGGACTGTTAATGAGACACAGTCGAAACGTGCTCCAGAGTCTCTCCTAACAGTCACCTGCTGTTACGACTCCTTTACCAGCTGCTTGATAGTAAGACCTTTAAAAAAAGTCAATCATTCAGGTTTATAATGTCAGGAAAGGGGATTCTGTTGATTTAATACCATGTGGTTTTTTTTTAAATAGCTTATTTTCTTCTTTTTCTTCTATTATTATCATCAGTCCTATGTCGTAGTGTGAGGGCCCTCGTGTTCTTCTAAGGATTTTTATAATTTTTTTCCACAATTCAGGGCATTTTGCGGGTCTTACCATGCTCGAAAAACCTATGTTGGACAGGTTGGACAGGTTGGAATCTGCTGCCATTAGTATACCTGACAGTCTGGGCGCTGGGCGTGCCATGGGCTCAACTCAACAGGAAGTTGAGTTATTTTGCAATTTGCAAAATGCACCAAATGGAATTTAAAACACTCTTCATAGATGATTTATACAATCGCCACCAAAGCGGCCTATATAGTCTCAAGACACTGAGGATGCAAAAAATGATAGTCAAACGTTGATATCTCAAACGTTTCAGCCATGATGATACCTTAAACTTATGCAGAAAAGTGGTTAATAACTTTGAGTGACATTTATATAGTGACGTCACGTTGAGTGACATCATAGTGTGATGCTTTATTCTGTCATGAATCTGTTGGCTGTGGGCTTAGGATAAGGCATAGATGCAGAGGTGAACACGTGACAGTGTTTAATAAGAAAACAGAACATGAACTAAGGATAATGGCATCACGCCGAAGTAGGTTTTAAACAAAACAAACATAAAACTACACAAAACACAAACAATGAGTCTTCCGGCACAGAGCGCCCTCTAGGGGTGATCCCTGACATATTCCAGCATCCGTGGATTTTTTAAGGTCTTGACATAAATTTCAACCCACATACCGCCATGTCATAACGGTATGTGTATGTCCCCTTTAAATGCATGTTAACATGCTCAAAAATCTGTGCGGTGTACCCGGGAGGAGATGGCACAGGATGCTTGGACCCGCTGATTGTTGCTTGCAACTATTATTATTATTATTATTATTATTATTATTATTAATGCACTAAATATACATTCACCTTATACTTATAGAATAAAGGCTGAAATGAATGGAATGGAGGAATGAATTAAATATTGTATATACTTCTCGTCTTTTCTCTTCTCTTCTGACGCTCTATCTTTCTCTTTTCCTCTCGTTCTCTCCCTGTCGAGCTGTACATGTCGCCGAACCTGAGCTGCCAATGATCCAGACCCCCTCTGCCCCCTGGAGCTGTCGGACTCGTCCTGGTGTCCTGCTTCTGGTTGGAGATCTCGCCGCATGGATGCCCCGTGTGGTCTGCCTGGGATGCGTGTGGTGACTGGGGACGGTTCCACTTTTTGGCTGATGCAGACAGTTCTCTGAGGACTTGACTCAATATTTCAGGACTTGAATTTCCTACAGTCTACCTGAGCCTCCATAATGAACTGGACTCCATTTTAACTTTAACACATCTCCTGTTATACTGAACTTCCAGTTTCACCCAGATGAGGATGGGTTCCCTGTTCAGTCTGGTTCCTCTCAATGTTTCTTCCTATTACCATCTCAGGGAGTTTTTCCTAAGCCACTGTCGCCGTCGTCCTCGGCTTGCTCATCAGGGACGATCTTATCATTTTGATTCATACATATTCACATTTCATGCAAACTTCAATAATTCTTTTGATTGTTAAAGCTTCTTTGCAACAATGTCAATTGTTAAAAGCGTTATACAGTATAAATATAATTTCAATGAATTTTTTATTATTATTATTATTATTATTGTTGTTGTTGTTGTTGTTGTTGTTAATCTTCATGTTGTTAATCTGGAAGGTTTGTATTTTTTATTGCTTGACTTTCTGCATTAATTATTTTTTGTTACTTAACATTACTTAATTGATTGATTTGATTAATATAAAGCAACAAAAATAAATTAACTAACATTGTTCACACACTGTGAGCCACAAAGTCTGCCTCCTAGCCTTCGCTTGTGGGATTCTATAAACAATGTGGCAGTTGGGATAAAAATAGGAACTTTAACTTTAGCTCTCCTGAAATCTAATTTTAGCCCTCACGGTATGACTGAATTCCTGTCTTGGTGCATGGCACATTTCTCACCATAAAGAGCACAGCTCTGGTGTGATATTGTGATATTGTGAGTTAACGTATAAGTTTAACGTCATTAAACACCACTGAAGTTAAGCGACTCCGCCATCTGGTTGTCATGGCGTCTAATCTGCGTTTATCTCATCAGCAGCAGCAGGAGGAGGAGGAGGAGGAGGAGGGGTGAAGGTCACGCAGCAGGAAGTGACGCCGCTGTACTGATCCTCAACCAGACGCTAGGATTTAATTGTGTGTGTGTTGAGTGTGTAAACCAGTTAAATGTGAAGATTAGCCTCATCTACCCTGGGTATTCTCTAAGCATGTGAAGTTGGAAGTAAACACGTGTTAAAGGAGAGTGTATGAGGGAGACGAAGTGGCAAAGCTGAATATGTATGTGTGTGTGTGTGTGTGTTTGTGTGTGTGTGTGTGTGTGTGTGTGTGTGTGTGTGTGTGTCAAGGAGCCATTCTGTGTGTATGATTGTGTGTGGGAGGGAGAGATTTAGTCTGTTTGGGTATGTGTGTTGTATATGAAATGCTCTTGGTGTATGTGAGTAAAAGAATTCTTTAGAGAGAGAGAGAGATAATTAGATTCTTTAGAAAACAGGTCTCTGTTTGAGGTTTCTTTAAAAAATTGTGTTTATGCAATGTGTGCTAATGTTGGTATGTAAATGAATTGTGTGTGTGTGTGTGTGTGTGTGTGTGTGTGTGTGTGTGTGTGTGTGTGTGTGTGTAAAAAAGATTACTGCAGTTATTTGTTTGAAATTGTGTCTTTGTACATACGCATACACTGTGTTTGTGTGTGTGTGTGTGTGTGTGTGTGTGTGTACAGACACACACAGTCCACTAGCTAAACATGTAGAGTAAACACTCCTGATTGATTTCCCGTCTCAGAGCAGGCCTTATCGTCCGGATCCAGCCTGATCTGTGCGATGAAGCTTGCAGACTCCCGCCATTTTCTCGGCTCGCTTCCCGTTCGTTCCTCACACGCTCCAAAATCCTCCACATTGGTTTACACAAGTTCAGCTGGACATCCACAGCTGTGAGGAGGGAGTAAGCAGAACATACGCTAACAGGCTAAAGAGGATGTGTGGGATCTGGAGACACGCTGACACTCTGTTGTTAAAAAGAACTTGAAGTTGTAATGCTTTTGTAAGTGCTTTTCTGATCTTTAATGGAGCTAAAAACAAGTCTGATTAATCAGAAAGTGTTGATTAGTTTTCTATAACAGCAGCTCTGGCTCTTTATGTGCTCGTTATCGTTTCTATAGCAACAGTTTGTTCTTAGGGAAATGTGTGGGATCCTTGATCTGGTGAAAGATTCAAAATATGACGATTGTATGTTTATGGAAAATACATGAAAGGAGTCTCCAGTGTCAGAGCTTTGTAACAGTCGGAGGTGAAGCTGTAACCTTCACCTGTATTTATTTTTT
The DNA here is from genome assembly GCA_030068275.1 of Clarias platycephalus. Lineage (NCBI taxonomy): Eukaryota > Metazoa > Chordata > Actinopteri > Siluriformes > Clariidae > Clarias > Clarias platycephalus. Next base: position 2,163,433 of record JAQQZT010000038.1, on the reverse strand, counting down.
TTGTCTAATTCACACACTGAATGGGCAATTTGTAAATGCCAATTAACCTAACCTGCACGTCTTTGGACGGTGGAAGGAAACCAGAGTACCCGGAGGAAACCCACCATGCACAAAGACCCCAGGCGGGAATCAAACCCTTACACCCTTACACAGGTGTGAGGCGACACTGCTCACCCCTCCAGCGCTACGCCACCATGCAGACATCTTATTAAGGATAAGAGAGTAAAAAATGTAATACTGTGGAGGAAAGACTGTTTATAGCTACTATAACATAAGTGAGAAAAGGAAGGAGTTGTGTTTGTGGGTTTTCCACAACATTAGACTGAACTGTACCTAAATGAAATCATGGCATGTTGGACAAAATTGTGACATGAATTTTAGTTAATTATTCTGGAACAAATAAAACATTAAATTACATTCATGGCATTTGGCAGACGCCCTTATCGAGATCGACTTACATTGTTATGTTTTTAACACGCAGGTGCCTGGTGGCTCAAACGGTCACGGCTGTGGGTTACCGAGTTAATGAAGGGAAGGTTGGGGTTTGAGCAAGGCCCTTCACTCTCTCTGCTCCAGACCCTGAGCTTTGATCCCAACTTCCTAAGAAATATTTTACTCTGCTGTAAGGTATATGTGATAAATAATTTAATCTTTCCTCTTATTATACATCTAAGCAAGTGAAGGTAAATCATCTTTCTCAAGGTCCCGACAGTGGCCACTTGGTGGTGCTGAGGTTTAAATCTACTGTAGCACTTGGGAACCTGGGACCTTCCAATCAGTAATCCTACACCCTACCCACTGAGCTACCCCTTCCCTAAACCCATCAAGATGTGCAGCTAATGGAAACTAATCAACTTTACAGTAGGTGTGTCAACAGTAAGTTTGCTTCACCTCATCAATCATCATCATCATCATCATTATTATTATTATTTCATATAACAACACAAGATTTTCATGAACCTAATCAAGCCCTTGCTGGTTAGCGGTAAACAGATCCCTCACTCTAATGCCGCTGTTCATCGATCCGGTCTGACGTTAAAATCGAACGTCCTCCAATCAAACGTCCTTGGTATTTGTGTTCCCGATTAATAATTAACACTTCAGCTCTGATCTATACTCTTAATATTTAATCTCTGATTATATGTCGCAGGTTTTTGCCGTGAGTAAGTTATCGAGTCGCTGCGACATGAATCTCTGAGACGTAATTCTCACCTCTGGCCTCCACGGCGTGGATGTGATGTGTACAGGACGGGGGGTAATCCGTCTGCTGATTTAGATCAAAAGAGTTATCAATGCAGTGTTATAAATGAGATGATCAATAAACACGATCAATAGCTGCTAAACGAAACCGACAAACCAGACGATCAAATATACAGCGCAAATTAGTTCCTGAATCCAACAGTGCTGTGGATGAAGTGAGAAACAGAAGCCACTGAGATGTGATGATGTATTAATGTAACACTGCAGCTCGGAGTGTTTCATTCAGTCCTGTTCTCACTTACACTATAACCACTGTAACCTGCTCTGACTTCAGGCCTTCAGCAATCATGTGATGTGATGTGATGTGATCGGGCCTGTGGTGCTCAGTGATGGAGGATTTATACATCTGGTTGGATGTAAGATCATGATGTGAGACCACATGAGGAGACGGAAAAGAATGATTTGGTGTCAGATTATTGTGCTTCACATCTGTACTTCACAGCGAGAGCGTCCAGGATGTCTGGGAGGGAATTCGAACAGTTTCCCCATTTGAGTTCTTGATCGCTCTCGCTGTCTATCAGGCAGATAAATTGTACATTTTACATTTTAGAGCTAATGTTTTCTATACTTTTTACATTTGTATAATCTTCTCTTCTTTCATATTTATTTTAGTTGAATACTTTATTTTCGTTATTAAATTTTTAGGTCATGGGAATTTGTACAAGCGTTTCACTGCATATCATGTTGTACATACAGTATGGCTGTGTATGTGACAAAGAAAATTTTAATGTGATTTTACGCCAGTGTTTATTTCTGCAACAGCTACAGTACCTTCAGAAGGAGAGAGAGAGAGAGAGAGAGAGAGACTGGTCACACACACACACACACACACACACACACTATATATATATAAAGAGAGAATTTCTAATAAAAAAAAGAAAAAAGATAAGAGCCAGAGAGAAAAAAAAAGAGAGGGAAAGAGAAATGAGAGCGAATGAGAGAGCCAGGGAGAAAGATGGAAAGAAAGAAAAGTGAGAATGAGAAACTGAAGAATCAGAGAGAGAATGAAGGAGGCCAGTGAGACAAAGAGAAAAAAAATGAGTGACTGAGGGATAAAACATTTTCGAGACAGAATGATTGAGATAGGAGACAGACAGAAGGAAAGGGAGACAAAATGAGAGAATAAGAGAGACAGAAGGACTACTTAAAAGAAGGAAAATGTGAGAGAAATTGAGAGATAATGAGAAAGGCAGAGAGTGATGAAAATGAGAGAGAGAGATTCTTACAAAAATTTGACTTTCGGCAGATATGAACAGGCCGCGGTTCTACTTCCAGTTCAATCATAGAAGTAGCTCACGTGTATTGTACAAAACATAGACCAGTATTTACAATTATATACAATATTCTCAGTCGTAAGTGAATGTATAAAAAAGCCCAGTATACTGTGTGTGTGTGTGTGTGTGGGTGTGTGTATTGGTGTGGGAGAAATTAGTCGGCCTCATCGGTTTCAATGAATTAGTCCGGGAGCACCATGATAGAAAATTTCTGTCCTGTAAAGCTGTCCTAGTTTCTGAAAATCAAAAATGGCTTCCGGGATTCCCCTCGTGATTTAAAGGCACAGAGACAACACTGTTACATTTCACTGAGAGATTAATTTCCTTGGGCACGGTTACGGTTTATGGCCACACGATGGCAGTGTGGTGAAAGGGGAAAGAGAATTAGTCAAGTGAATTGCTATGCTTTATGTTGTATAAGCCTCACTTTGTCAGACTTAAGAACAAATCAGACTTATGGACGTGCTCTCGGAACAGAACTCGTTCGTAAGTAGGAGACTACCCTTACTAGAAATCTATGATAATATAGAAGGGATGAAAGTTGATAATAAAACAGGGCTGTAGAAAAGTGAAAGAGTATAAGAGAAGGACACAGGCAGTAAAGAGGAGAGAGAGAGAGAGAGAGAGAGAGAGAGCGGGAGAGAGAGCGGGAGAGATGGTGGTGTTGTGATGGTACCAGGCTGAGCTTGGAACGCCGCTCTGTCACCAGAAGCTTCACGACTGACTTCATCTGGATGTGACAGACCAAACACAGCGCTCATACATATGCACAGAACACACACACACTTTCACACTTTCATATGCGTCTAAGAGCAGCAGGCTGGAGTTAGCTCACAGGAACTGGTCTCAGATCAGATTAAAGAGGAACACATAAAGTCTGGTCAAATATTCCCCAAGTAGTTTCCAGAATCCGAGTGTTTCTGGAGTGAAAATTTTATAGCAACTCAAATCTTTTTCACGATGTTGGTGGGACTGACACCATCAGTAACTGTGATAAAGAGCATCACTAGTGTTAGCATTGCTAATAACTGCTACACCTACTGCTGAGGGCTTAATGCTACCCGTCCTCAAAGAAGAGGAGGAGAAAGACATGAATAAATAAATAAATTGAAGAAATGGTTATTATTTTAACAGTATATTTTGCTATTATTTGTGTAATTCCATAATTGACCATAATTAATAACATAACAGACATTAATCCATAATTAATGTGTGTTATCTTCTCACTTTAGACAAACAAGGCAGACGATCCAGCAGGTCTTCTCTCAGACATCCTGCTGGAAAACCGGTGTAACCAGTTAGTGGCGGATTTAACAATTTGAGGGCTCAAGGTGAACATGGATATGGGGCCCTCTGCATTCAGTGCTTTTTTACAAGTCTTACCTTAAACTTCCACTCACTCTTAGAACAGCCCTATAGAAACAAACAACAACAAAGCATTAACAGGTTAACTAATGCACAAACAATTTTTTACAATTAGAATCTCATATGAAAACATATGAATATTGGGGTGTTGGATTAAGAATAACATGAAAATAATGTTAATTAAAAATATTTTAAGTAATTAGTCTTATTGTGTGCATGGCTGGGGTAAATAGTGTTGGCCAAGACACTAAAATCTGGCCTTGCAAGCTTTGGCTTCAACAAACTTCCTGACTGATTTTCTGACTTTGTGCTCAATGGAGAAAATCGCAAGTGTCACAGCCTCTTTTGTGACATTGTTGACCTGAGGTGAGTTGCACAGGCGTGAAAAATGGTTACCTTTGCCAAAGATCATATTAATTGTCTGTTCTCCTCCCGTTATTTCCGTTTTGTACCACTTGGGTAACTTCGTTTCATGGCTATTGATGGAAGTCTCCCGCTCCTGCAGTGAATAACTTTCCGCTTTCGTCACATGTACAATGTACCATTGTAGTGTGTGTTTGGGGGGGAAATAAACACGCGTCAACGCAACTCGCGTGGCGTAATGGCATTCTAATGCTATTTCAGCAAGTTGATTTTAATTATTTTTAAATGTTAGATGTAAGTTCTGGCTAAAACTACTTATTTAGGCTTAAGTCATGGGACCCTGGCAGTTCGGGGCTTTGGATGCTCGCTTACGTTTGCCTAATGGTAACCCCGCCTCTGTAACCAGTGATGACAACCAGTGACCAATCCAAGTGAATGGAGAATAAAGTACCTGCTTTTGGTCTAGAGATCACTCACTCACTCACTCACTCACTCACTCACTCACTCACTCACTCACTCACTCACTCACTCACTCACTCACTCACT
>JAQQZT010000038.1:2120086-2132728 GCA_030068275.1 Clarias platycephalus | reverse complement strand
CGAATACTTTTGCAAGCCACTGTACATACATGCTATTTAAGGATTAAACTACACATGCAAATCATACTGCAAGTTATAATTATAATAATAATTGCACGTTAAAAATTAAAAGTTACAATTATTTTTACACCTGAAAATCTAGTTGAAGTTTGTTACATCATATATATTTTTTAAGTTGTTACATCATAAACTAGCTGATCCAATCATGTTGCACCATGCAAATTATGGATTTCTTTTTTTTTCTTTTAAAGGAAATTAATAAAAAAAAAAAAAAAGCTGAAAAAATCAAATCTGATAGTTGAAAATTGCTGAACTTAATAATAATAATAATAATAAAAAAATGTTATTACAACTTAAATATCCCATCATGTCTGGATATGTTTTTTTCTCACTGAAACTTAATTGTTAGAATCTCCCATACAATATTAACAACAGCAACAACATTAGATTGTACTAAACATTAGACCTTAAAATTTGTTTATTATAATATAAATAAAATGGAGCATGCCTAATATTCATAAAAACTATAATATTTAAATACTGACCTTCTCTAATTAGATTACAGCTGGACTGTTTCAATAATACAAAAGATTTACAAATTATAGAGAAAAAAAAAGCTGAAATACACCCTGTTCAAATCTTCATGCACAGTTCTGTTTATTTCATCTGGAAATGTTCATAATGGACCTGCGTCTATCTGCTTTATGTGTACTTGTTTTGCTTGTGATTAAAGTTCAGTTAAGTCACAGAAGGACCTTCGCCGACTCGACAGCCGGAGCCATAAGACCACTTTCAGCATCAACCTCACATTAAACTTACCGCTTATCCTGTAAACGGCTTTTAATTCCTGATGTTTTGACATTTTATAACAGAAACATTAATAACCTTTTCTCCAAATGAGTGTGCGATATTACGCTGGCACTGAAAAGACTCGGGCACTTTGGAGCGTCTCTATTCAGCCTCAAGGTGCAGAAGATTTCAATAAAACCTCCTCATAATTAGTCTCTTTTCTTTAATAGGCTGTTAAGTGTAAACTGAGTGCGGGATAAGTGACTCAGGAGCGGACGCCGGTTCGAGGAATCTCGGCTGAGTGCTGCTGCTGTACTGTATAAAAGCCAACAATGAGAGACTGGTCTTAGGTCTTACTTACAGCTTTCATTAAATGTTCTTTCAGTATGATTTCTGACTCTTAGGTTTATTTCTCCTGTGTACATTTTTTCTCAAATGCTGAGATTTGTAAAATATTTAACTACAGGCTGTAGAGTCGGTGCTTTTCAGGGTGTTGGGTATAAATGGTGCTACATTCCTGAATAAAAGCAGTAAACTTTGACATTTTTATTTTAAGGAAACATAATATTTCACCGAAATGACTTATTATTAATGCTCCTGCCACACTCTGATAAAAACTATGAAGTTTATTCTGTCCAATCAACATTGAAGAAGGCAATGGGAGTGGGGTCAGAATGAAAAAAGGAGCATTTGTCAAGTTCTGGAATGTTTGGCAATATAGTGTGTACTGTATATATGCCAAATGTCACTGTAGGCAAGGGAGGGAAAAAAGATTGCTTGATTAGTAGTGAGTGATAAAGGCGCAGAGCAAAAAGTAGCATAGGCAGCATCATCATCAACTGTCATACTGCGAGCATGTCACAGGCGTTGTGAGTTGACCACACACTCCACCTGCAGGTAATAGTAGCATGCAGCCATCAGGATCTGCATGCTGGCGGAGCCGCAGGTAAACCTCACGCCCAAAACTGGTGCATCAGGCCAAAGTCATAGCTACTGAAACTCAAAGATCAGACCGAAGTGCGTCTACAGCGACTGTACATACGACAAGCGAATGAAACCCCAGATCAGACTGTGATGCGTCTACAGCTACAGCACGTACTGTATGACAGGCAGAAGTAGGGGATGCCAAAACATTAGAGCATTGTGAGAAGCTGCAGTGAGTTGCCACACACTCCATTCGCGGGTAATGGTAGCACAAAGGTTCAGGATCTGCATGTCGGTGGAGTAGCACGTAAAACTCATATAGAGTACGTACGCGGACGGAGCCACAGGTAACCTCTAGTATGAATTTAATGAGGTCCTCTACAATGTGGCATGACCCTGACATTGGTTATAGCACAAGCCTGAAGAGGGCGCTGCGAGAACCCTATTGACTAGTGACAATTCGGTCAGAACACCATGCAGGCTTTCCCGTCTGCACCAAGCTTATGGTACGGCAATGAAATCCCTAAGAGGGACGAATTATGTCATAACCGATCAATGTCACCATTACTACGGGCTTATCAAGTTCTTCCTGCGTTTTGCTTCTATTGCATCCTCACCAGACGGTTTTGAACACGTCCAAAACAAGCATGGCAGCGTCACGTCAAGCGAGTCAACACTTCTTCTCTACTGCCAAGTTCTTACTGCATTCACAAACGTTTTGGAGGATGAAATGGGAACGTGGCTCAGTGTGATGGGGCTTTATTATTCACTTTCTAAACGTGATGTCAGGTTGAGTAAGGAGCCAGTTTATCAAACCCAGCACTAAAAACAGCTCCATCCACCTGTCTGAAGAAAGACGACGAAAAACCTCACTAGCTGAGTGTGATTCCTACCCGATGTTCTGATCAAGTTTAGAATCAGATAGCAGCTGATGAAAAGCCAAGACCACTGTAACAATCAACAAAGTTTAAAATGGCCGAATTAAAGATTTAAGCGAATTAGCAAGCAGAAATGAGTGAATGAAAGAGTGATCATTTCTCAACTGGTGTTAGCATGAACGGAGATCATGGTGAGGTTTTCTTTTTAATTTTTTTTAACCTCAGGTCATGAGACAGAGGTTGATCCATGTGAAGGCAAGAATCAAAGTGAGAACTCTTTTCCTGTACAGCTATAATTCACTGCATGTTGGCAGTAATGTTGCTTTTCATAAGTAAATCAGGTTAGAAAGTGTCTCAGGGAAATTTGCATGAAATATCTGCAAAACAAAAAAGGTCTCTGTTTTTTTTTATTACTGGAGGTCGTTAAAATGCTAGAACTTTACTTCTGACTGTGATACAGTACAGGCAAGTGTGAACTTTTAAGTATTTGTCCATGTGAAGTCTTTTTAAACAAAACCACAAAAGTCCCTACATATGTTTTGTTTCTTTAGGGTTTGCTCATTTACTCTCAGGTTTACATCCCGCGAACAGCCATAACATTATGACAACCGGCCTAATATTGAGCAGAGCAGGAACATCCTACAAGAGCTGCAGTCGTCTAGCCATCACAATCTGGACTCTTGTAAAAGTCACTAAAATCCTTATACTTGCTCATTTTTACTGCTTCCAACTTGTGATGGGAAGTTTGAATCATTTTCGTGACTCTCATTCATCAAAATGAACAAATCTTTTTTTGAGTCATTTAGTACATTTCGTTCTTTTGATCAGAAATAAAATAAAATGTTACATTTTCAATAAATATACCCCAACATGTTTACATACACAAATTTTGGCTCTAGTTCCAGTAATGAAAATATTACAATGCAGCTAAGGATATATTATAATAAACAGAATGAGTAGCTCACCTCTCGTATCTTCTAGTCTGAGTCGTTCATTCTTTTGAATCTATTGCACTGCTTAGTGTCTATGGGAGTTTAACGATTTGGACCAAAAGACTCGAAGGTAACTACTCATTTCTGTTTCCTGTACATAACCTACAGAGGTTTTGTGATGATTTGCGCATGCGCGCCCAGTAGACGATGAACGAATCACTCTCTGAGACGACTTGTTCTTCTGAATCACAGTAAAGACTCTTTCAAAAAGAACGAATAGTTTATGAACGACCCATCTCTACTTCCCACACATGAACTTCATGAAAACAAGGTTTATTTGCTGCCTATTGTATCCCACCCACTTCCAGGTGCTACTATAATGAAATGTTGTAACTGGGTCAAATTGTGGTGACTAAACATCTGGATCAGATTTCCAAAATTGCATCTATCTATCTACAGTAAGTTTATATAATCTAAAGCTATTATAACTATCAAAAAATGAAGCACTCACTACTGGAATGTTTCGTTGTATTTCGGGGACCAGTTGTTGTTCTTGGTCTTGGTGCTGTATTTGCGTTTCTTGTCGGCGAGGCTCGGCCCGATGGCGTTGATCTCGACAAACGGTCGGAACATGGTGGTCGTCTGCCAGTTCATGTTGTTTACACCCACCACTATGAAAAAAATAAAAAATGAGACAGGAAGAAGAAAAATCTGGGATGTTTTTGTGTGTTTAAGATTAATATCTGATATTACAGGAACCATGTAGAGAATTACATTCACCACTTACTTAGCGAGGAAATTAAAGATGAAATTGTACATATAATTATTTTCAGCGCGGACGTCACTACAGATTTATTTATAAATATTACACACATGTGCAGTAGCTCGAGTAAGTAGCAGGATTAACTCCAGTGTGTTATTGCTTATTCTAACCACAAATACAGTGCATCATGTTAAAATGTATGTTTTGGCTGTAAATATACTCAAACTCTCTACTCTATAGAATGCTTTAATTAGATAAATGACTTAGTAATACAATTAAGAGTGCACTCAAAGCTTCTCAAACAGCACTCGGTCAGTGTATCTGTCAAAACGGTGGAATGCCTTAAAGGAGAGTGCTTTGAATTTGAGAAAAAACTCAGGCATCGTTTTATCAACAAATCAAATAAACTAATTTTATATTCAGTGAAAGAGCCTGCATCATATAGGGGCTAACATACAGAGAGAAGAGCGCTATACGCCCATTCCACTTGCGTGAGTTCACAGTCGCCCATGATTGACTAGCGTCGCTACGATTGACGTGAGAGTGCAGGTATGCCATGCCCTAACCTCTAAGCCTCTCTGCTCTCATGACCCCTGGCTATTGATGGTCTTGGCATCACCCAGGGATTGAGCTTACAGCCTCTGGATGATAGTGGTGAACGAACACTTCACCTCTGTGCCACTCGGGAGCAAAATCTGGATCAGAGGTCTGGAAAATGGCCCAGATATCACCTGGATGTGGACCAAGGTGTTTAATAAATGTCTGTAATAAAGCAGTGTTATTTATTTTGGTATTTTTAATATAGACTATAAATATGCAATAATTGTTGAAGTGTGCTTTTGGCCAACCGGCGGTGGACCGCTCATGGGCCATCATGAGGAAGAGCTATCTTTAGGGCCACCAGGTAGTTAGCTAGAATGCACACAAATGTCTCCTTATTAATATTGGTGTCATTTGTCTATAAGTCTCTAAATAGGCCAAAAGAAAAAGAAAATTCTCAACAAACATTAAAAGAGTTTCAGGGTGGTCATCTGCCCCAAATGACATCCTCTTAACATTAACGAACGCTAACAATAAAAGTCCAATTACCCGATCCAGGTCAAATTAGTGATAAGAGCAGTGCGGTGATTTTACCATCACATGATATGGACTTTAACTCACATTAATTCGTGCCTAATGAACTCTCAGGTGATGTCACTGTCATTTCTGTGAAGATTTTAACCTCTAATCAAGTTCCTGAACCGCAAGCTTGACTTGTTTATTCCGATCCCGAATCCGCTAAATAGTTTTATGCTAGTGCGTTTGGAGGAAATGTAACAACGCGCATTAAGAAAGTGTGTGTGTTGTTAAAGTACAGCTGCATCATTATTAGAGTCATAAAATAACCAGAGCACTGAGGACCGTCTGTCATAAAATATACGTTATCACTGAAATGAGCAGAGTGGAGGAGAACTCCTTTATTGATGAAGGAATAAATAAAGTGCTTAGAATTGTGTGTGTGTGTGTGTGTCTGTGTGTGTGTTCAGCTTACCCTTTACATTGACTTTATGTTCTCCGGTGCCGGGGTGAGAGATGAGATCAACGTGCAGTACTATCTCTCCCACTGAGCTGGATGATGACTGACCTGGGATCGCACACACACACACACACACACACACACACACACACACACACACACACACACACACACACACACACACAAACAAACAAAACAAAAAACACAGCAATTCAGAGAATTCTTCCAGTCTGGTATGAGCTCCAAAGTGTGTCATCAAAATACAATAACATATTCCTAAATGTTATGTAAAAGTAGATTTTTATTTATTCTTCTACATTGTGCTCATGTTATTCAATACCAGATTATATTAAATATCAGTTATTCTACACTGACATAAGTGAGGGTTTTTGGTTTATTATGACACAGCTCAATGGTTAAGGTTATTGGACTACGGTTCCCAGGTTCAAATCCCATGAGAACCAAGTTGTCCCTGTTGGGCCCTTGAGCAAGGCCCCTAACCCTTAACTATTCAGATGTATAGTGAGATAAAAATGTAAGTCACTCTGCATAAGGGCATCTGCCAAATGCCGTAATGTAAATGTAATATTACACCAATCAGCCATAATATTAAAACTGTTAACCACCTAGTTTTTGGGTTCCCCTTGTGCCCTGTGGCAGCTCTGGCCCCTCGGGTGTGCTCTGGTGTCTGTCACCAGGACAATGGATGGTGGGGTAGGGCCTCTATGGATCGAACTTGTTTGGGATTGGGATCTGGGGAGTTTAGAGGCCTAGTTGGTGTCTCTTTGCCTGCTGAGCTCCGTTCACGATGGAGATCTGGTTACGTTCTATCACTGGCAGCATTGACTTTTTTTCAGCAATTTGTGCTGCATTGGCTTTTCTGTTCGATTGGACCGGACATGTTGGCCTTTGGTCCCTTGGGTGAGCCCTCAGTGCCCATGATCCTGTCACCAGTTTACTGGTATATAATTGATTATCAGTGTTGTTCAGTTGACCTGGTGGTGGGGTTATGATATTATGGCTGATCGGTGTATGTATTTATTATTTTATTCCCTCCATGCCAAAAGCATGAGGTAAAATTTGATGACTAATAAACAGTCGACTTATTTAGAATGGTGGCTTGGCAGGACATAAAGAGATTAATTTATAGCACTTAGAGAGGTCATTATCCAGAGTAATCCACATAAGCTCCTCTATTACATACCACTTAGTCTATTTAAAGGTAGCATATGGCTAACACATCACTTCTTTTTAGACTCCCAACCAAGACAAACGTTCCTGAGATAGCAGCTAAACAGCAGAGAAACTAGCTTTGCCTATCAACCCAAGCGCCATGATCTGGTTCTACAAATTTTAAGTCGTTTTATCTTATTTAACCATCTTTACCATTTGGTTGAGGTCTGCTAAGCTAAAACAATCCACTAGATGTCACTGTGACTTTAAATAGTATGAAAAAAAGTAAATACCACCAAAAATAAAGTGGAATATATGTCAGAAAAAAAATTCTGCTGTTGCATCATGAGACAAAATCTAGCATTTTATGAATTTATGACTTTCTGCTTATTATTGGGTATTTGCATTCAATTTATTGACAAATTTACCAAGAAGCAACATCTCAACCATTTGGAAGAGGTCTATATTGGGTTCTGCTATGTGGTTATTATTGCCACCAAGGAAATAAAAATGAAATATTTTTCCTATAACTTCTTTCTTCCTATAGAGTACACTATGTAGGGAGTCAGAAATGATCAGGGATTTGGCTTTACACACAGCATATAATAAACTGATTTAACACTACACAACAAAATGCTGATAAATCCATTATCACGAGACACAAAACATCAGATCAGTGCAAAAACTCATAAATTATTCCTACAAAAAACCTCCTAAGTCTCACAAGAGGACTGCGCAGCACTGATAAACCCCCCGATAAATCTCTCCTGACATGCCATACTCTGGGACTACGCGTGTACCACAGAGCCAAATTAATCAGTTAGCCATAAATTTGGTCTCAATCTGAAGAAACTCTCAGGTGAGTTACGAAAAAAAAGAATTGCACCACTTAGCTTCCTGTTGACTGAATTCATAGCAGGGTTGCTGGATTTCCCTCAGGAAAGAGCTCTACACACACACACACACACAAACTCACACACTCACACATACACACACACACACACACACACACTGCAGTCTGAATCCTTGAAATAAGCAAAGACTGAAAATAATATGGATCTGAACAATACGACCCTATTATAGATCAGATGCAACTCGGGCCAAGGTCCAAATAACACAACGCTCATTTATCACATGAAACACACCCTGAGGACCGGCCCGGGCGTTGCATGAAGAGAATATAAAGCACAACATCCATACACAACTGAAAAAGAACTGACCTGGAAGCATTTGGCTAAAATAAAGTGAACTAGAGAGATACATTTTCTGAAGAAAATGTGAGTGGTGTTTACCGTTGGAGTCATGCTAGCAACATGCTAATCACTCTAGCATCATGTTAGTGACATTCTAATGATGTTGCTAGCAACATGCTAATATACTTAGCATAATGCTAGCAACATGCTAAATAGATAAATGCTATGATAGCAACATGCTAATCACACTAGCATCATGCGAGCAACATGCTAATCATGTTATTAGCGAAATGCTAATATAGTTAGCATAACGCTAGCAACATGCTAATAATGTTAGCATCATGCCAACAGCTTGCTAATGATGTTGCTAGGGGGCGTGGCTTATGAGCATCTTGATAAATGCGAAAGACTGATTGGTTGCCTGAGTTAATTGAGCCCTCCCCTGTGTCTCTACGACAATGGGATCCACAGTTGTGTTCGGTTTCAAAGTTCCTATGGAAGTTACCGTTATGTGTTAATTGTTCTGACACACCTTGCAATCCTCTTCAAATGTGGTCAATTTTATCTTTCTACGAAACTCTCACTCTGTGTTAGAATCCATCAAAATTTTTAGAAATATTAAATCTATGGGATTTTTAGAGTGATACAATGGCCCCCTTTGGGAGCAATTTACCCTCCACCTCTTTACAAGTGTCATACCACCATATTCCTGAATGAGCCGCACAATTTGGCACCTCTTTTATAGATCTACAACGAACGGCACAGGAATAGTTACGCACCAAAGTCAATACGGCAAATTTTGGCACCTCTTGCACCCCGGGGGTAAAACTTATACCCTCTTGCGGGGTATGTTCTGACACAGCCTGAAAGCTTCTTCAATGGTGGTAAATTTGAGATTTCTAACAAATTCTCGCTCTTTGCTTCATTCTGTCAAAATTATTATCAATGTTAAGTCTAATGGGATTTTTTCCCATTATATGTCAATGGGGCAAATTTGAGCATTTCTTGTGCCCCATGGGTAAATCTTATACCATTGTGCGGGATATGTTCTGACACAAGTTACAAACCTCTTCAAATGTGGTAAATTTTACCTTTGTACTAATTTCCCGCCCTGCGCTAGAATCCGTCAAAGTTGGTCTCAATGTTAAATCTATGGGATTTTCTGGGTCGGTTAACCTGCGGGGGCGATTTTTTGCCGACCACTTAGAAAAATCACAGCACCCCATTCCCAAATAAGGCACACGATTTGACACCTCATTCATGGGTCTACGACAAACCGTACGGGACTAGTTACGAGATCAAACTTTTGTACAGAAGAATAATAACCAGAGAGAAAATGTGAGCGGTGCTTGCCGCGGCAAAACTCGCACCCACAACGGCCAGGCCAACCTTTTGTACGAAAGAAGAAGAGCAATAAACAAAGAAAAAAGAATAATAAGCCTGTGAGATAACAATAGTAGTGCTTCACTTTGCAAGCACCACTAATAACCACTAATAAAATATTATATAGACAGAAACAAGTTATAGAAAACCTCTAAAAAACATACCTTCTGCATACAGTACATTATTATATTCCTTCTTATAAAAAAAAAACAGAACTGCAGGATGCTGTAACTTTTCCTGTAATTCCAGTATTTAAACTCTATTAACACCTGCCGTAAGTATGAATACATATTGATTAGTAGTTATTGTTACATTGCGAATACTTTCGAAAACACACAATTTATGATGTCAGGTGACCTAACCCAGTGTAATAGCTTCTTAATAGCATTCTTATATATTTCCAATAGCTCATATGGCATTCATAGGACTTTGCAATATGCCTGCAATAATAGATTTTATATAAATTATAGCTAACTATCCTAAACATCTGAACGAAAAGAGTAGGACAAAAATAGCTTGCGTGTAACTAACTAGCCTAAAAATAGCTACTATACCTACTAACTGTAACTTACTAACTGTAAAAAGGTTATGTAATTACGTATGTAGTATAAAGCGCTATTATATAAACACACTCGGTTTAAAATGGATTGTATACAACTACAGTATCTACCTTGAAAATAGCTATTATGTGACTAACTGGCATAAAAAAATAACAGCTAGTACTGTAGTAATTAGCCAACTAGCCTAAAATAGCCAGTGTGTAACTAACTAGGCTAAAACTTATATACTGCAAATGGCTAATATGTAAGAAACTAACCTTAAATAGCTAATTAGAATAAAATATGCTTGTATGTAACTAAGTAGCCTAAAACAGCAAGTATAACTAGCACATATTTGACTAACTACAATCGCAAGTAACTAACAAACTAATATAAATAGCTAGTATATAACTTAATACCCTAAAATAAATGCTACTATTATGTAACTAACCAGATTAAAATTTCTATTGTGTATCCTAACTATCCTAGTATCTAATCAACTAGTGTAACTATACGTTATTATTACATATGAGTTTCCTTCCATAGTCATAATTTTGGCGATGAAATTCTTTCCATTCAACACTCGTTTATTTAGACTTTTCTTCCATATTTGTTTTTCTTCCTCATTCTCAAACCTGCGAGCTGATCGGTCAGGAAATAAAAAAGCACTTGTGGTTGCTTCCCAGGATTACACGAAGAAAAAAAATCAAGATCAAGACCAGAATAAATAAATAAATAAATGAATAAATAAATAAATGGAGCTGAGTTGTACTGTATCTCCTACGTGGTTGGAATAAAATCTGATAGCGGAGGACGGGATTGCAGCTGCTCTTTCATGGTTAGAGTCTGACCTGAATCCAGTTAAAGATGATTTGATGAACAACCTGGAGACTGAAGCCTGATGTTCATCTACTGTACTACACTAAGCTGTCAGCAGCGATAAAGAAGCTCCTGGTGACGAATGTGACTTTAACTTCATCTGCTGGGTCTGACTTTTTAAAAGGACTTACAGTAAGAACGTCATTGTGCACCTGGTGTATTCGGGTTCAGGGAGAAAGGCTTTCGATGCTGGAAAGAACCAACCCTGCATGCGTCCTGATGCTCTGGTTCTCTCTGCTGTAATAGATCGGTTTGTTTATATTCATAATCCTCCAAACAAGCTGTACTTATTACAGTCGATCACAGGAGAACAGCGCAGACTAATTTATCAAAATGACAATCACATATGGAGGAAAAGACCGAACTGCGTGCCAAAAGGAAATAAATCCAGACTGATGATGTAACCAGCAACCTTAAGAGACATTCTGAAAATATTCACGATTAGTGATTCTGGTGCTTATTTATTGTTTCTTGCTGTTATTTATTTCTCCCTGAGAGAAGTTAAGATTTCTGTGTTGTGCTTATACGCGATCAGTGAGACTATAGGACTAAAGTGCTGCCTTTTTTTAGTTAAAGATGACATGAGGGCTGAATGCTGCTGCGCTACTAGCAGCATGGCATTCTGGGTAATGTAGTCAAAGATGATGTCTGAATGTTGTCTATTTTGTTCAAAGAAAAACTCCTGTTTCATTTTCTGAGTAACAGGCATGTCGTGTCCATCTGCCCCTTTATCAAAACAGCATGAAAGTGAAATCCAGGGAAACAAACAGAGGAAGTTGTATAGATATCCAG
The DNA here is from genome assembly GCA_030068275.1 of Clarias platycephalus. Lineage (NCBI taxonomy): Eukaryota > Metazoa > Chordata > Actinopteri > Siluriformes > Clariidae > Clarias > Clarias platycephalus. The sequence goes on along the minus strand of JAQQZT010000038.1, from coordinate 2,120,967 downwards.
AGACAGATGAAGCATTACCATATAAGGAAAGGAAGAGGAACAGCAGGAATGAAGAAACCAGGGACAAACTGATAATTTCCTTGCATTTTCCAAACTTATTTCCCTATGTTTTTATTCTATAAAGCTGCCTTGCAACAATAACCATTGTTAAATGTGCTATCTTAATAAAATTTAATTGAACTAAATTGAAAGAAAGCGAAGCCTGGGAAATTTAACAGCACCTAAGGAAATGTAAGAAGACAAAAACCTAACAAAATCTGTTAACCAAAATGGAACTAGAGCAAGCATATTATTGTATAAATTAGATTTAAATGTATGAGCCGTTACAATAGAAATGCGTTAGAATCCATACATTTGTGAGACGCCCATATCCAGACCAAGTAAAAAAAATTTTTTGTTTTTTTTTAAACAACAATCTCATCATATATGAGCATTTGAGAGGTCAGGGCCTTGCTCAAGGGCCCAGAAGTGGCAGCTTCGCCGTCCTCATGTCCAAACCTGCGACCTTCTGATCAGCAGTCCAATGCATTATCGTGTGATAAAAAAAATTAAATAAAAAAAAGAAAAACTAAAGGTCGCTTGATTACAAAGCTGAATTTAATGTTTAATTAATGTTATTTTACAAATAAAGTGTAAATAATAGAGTCACTGGAGTCACAGACAGAGATATCACATATTTGTCTTTGCATTATCTTTCGCATTTCCATTACTCTACCATACCCCTAATTGCTTTTCCCAAATGTGCCTCATTAATACATAAGTTCAAAATTAGTTATTTAAATTAAAGATAAATATTATTGATTATTGCCTTGCACCTCCAGGGTCCGGGTTCGATTCCCGGCCAGGCTCGATTCCCGTCTCTGTGTGCATGGAGTTTGCAT
>JAQQZT010000038.1:2095598-2112544 GCA_030068275.1 Clarias platycephalus | reverse complement strand
CATCTCCACATCATTGCATTCAGTTTTTATTCACAATTTGTTTAGTGTCCCAACTTTTTTGGAATCCGGTATGTATACAAAAGGTTACAGTTTTGTACATATATACAGTTTGTAGTATCTCTAGTTAAAAGAGCTTCACTGTGTGGCAAAAGTGAATCATTCATCCATCTAGGAACCTTTGTAGTACAACTATCCATTACACTTATACCCATTTTTTTGTCTGTGGTAGGACTTCTGGTCCATATTCACACACTCATTCACACACTACAGGCAATTTGGGAACAGTTAGCCAGTTAGCCTCATCTGCATGTCTTTGGACTGTGGGAGGAAACCGGAGTACCCGGAGGAAACCCATCAAGCATGGGGAGAACATGCAAACTCACAAAAGGTGCAAGGTGAAAATGCTAACCACTAAGCCACCATGCCGCCAAAAGTGACTTTACCCATTTGTCACTTTATCCAATCACGTTGTGCTTGCTCATCTTTAATTCTGAACAACAGCTAATTATAAAGTTCTTCATATGATGAGTCAAGAGGATCCAAGGAGAGAAAACACAGTTAAGAAGGAGGAACCCTGATTACTGCATTAGCATAAGGTTCTGTCTGTCATATAATAATTTATCCCAAATATACATAAGATATTTTTTTTTAAAAAGGGGGATTTTCATAATTTTTCCCTCTGATGACTTGAAAATATTGGTGCTGATGCATCTCTTCAGCAGAATTAGCATAAACACACGCCTGAAAACTCACAAGAGTCCTCAAAACCCACCTGGTGTGCATGGTTGTGATTAATTAGAGTAAGCCTAAAGGGTGGGGTTAACATCTGTAGCTTTAATTACAACTTTATTTCTATGGAGTACAACTAAATCACTCAGTCATTAGAATTCCTATGAATTTTGCATGAGGTTGGATTGACTGAATGTCTTCTGGGAGCAATATACCTTCACGCACCTGCTAAAACGAATGTCTTGTAATGGGTGAGACTGAGTTCAGGGACTTTAGAGTAAGCTGTATAAGCTATACGATCAATTTTAGGGAAGCTTAAAAGAATTTGAAAGAGAGCACTTTAGATTAGGCTTTAGAGAAACAGAGTGTGTTAAACAAAAATACAACAAAAAAGACACCGCAGACACGGGAGGAAACTAAGATTTTGTTGATGTAAATATTGAAATCGAGGCAAATGAAGTCTGAGCTTTTCTTATCTTTAATTACATTTTATGAACAAAAGAAAATGTTTATGCCTTTTAAGTAATGCTTTGTAGAAGATCCTCTAATTCATCGACTTACCACACCAGAATTATTTCCTAATTTTTCTTATGTGGTATAAATTTATCAGCCATAATATTATGACCACCCACCAAATCCTGATTAGGCTTCCTTTTTGCCACCAAAACAGCGATACGCTGTGTGTTCTGTCTCCTTTCTATAGGAACCAGAATTAACCTTTTCAGAAATTTAAGCTACAGTACTTTGTCTATTGGATCAGACTATATGGGCCAGCCATGGAGCACTTTTAGTAGGTCCTGACCACTGCAGACCAGGAACAAGATCTGCAGTTATGGAGTTGGATTGATGCATCACATCACCCATCACAATTTGGCCCTTGTCACAGTAGCTACAGTTACAATATTGCATTCCAATGGTGCTTCGAAATGGGTGGTATATATTATGCAACAAGTGAACATTTCTTTTTCACCCAAAATGCATGTGTTGGAAGCAGAAAAAATGGGCAAGCCTAAATAGTTTCAGTTTCAAACATGTTCAGGCTAGATGACTGGGTCAGAGCAACTCCAAAACTAAATGACAACTCTTATAGCATGTACCAAAAAGCAATTCAAGTGAAGAAAACTGTTGAAACATGGCTGGCCCATGTAGTCTGAACTAATAGAAGACCTACTTTAGTTCAAACTGCTGAAAAGGTGAATGCTGGTTCCCACTGAAAGGTGTCAGAACACACAGTGCATCGTTGTTTTGGTGGCAAAAGGGGACCTACTGTACTTAATATTAGGTGGGTTGTCATGGCTGATGTGCATTTGATTTAAGAATGGATGAAAGATGATATCATCTCCCTAGTTTAGTTTAAGGGTCACATATATTATTTTTGTTAAACAACATATATTTTTTTACATAATTGTTAGAGCTCCTCAAAATGTTTCTGTTAATGTTCCAGCTGAAATACAATTCAGATCCAGAATTCTGCTTAATTTTCTTTTTGTTTCTCTCCTTTTCCAAACATCCTGTTTCATTGCCTTTAACACTTGCACTTTCCTAGTGAAATAGAAAGCAGAGGCATGAAACATCCATTTGCTGGAAATTATTAAGCAATCCCCACTAAACGTGACTTAAATGTTATTTTTGCATAATAGGTGCCCTTTAAAACAACTGCTAACCCTAACCTTTTCATTACTTACTTGTGTATGATTGATGTTCTCACGTTATAGAAATAAGTGCTAAACCAGGAAAAATGCCCTAACTAATTAAATACTAGGTCCATGTAACTATTCTTAGGTATCTAGTATCCACTAGAATAACTGGTTGGTTTTACATCACCATCCCAAACTTGAAATTTTTTGACGAGTTGAGAACAGTTCAAACTCAGTTAGATATCCTTCCTTTTGTGCAGCCCTTTTCAGATTTGTTTTCTCGTAGCATTTTCTTTGATAATGAATGTGTTTCAAAAGCATTCATCTGAGCATTGAATCAGCTCTGGGACTCATCAGCATGGAAATAAATTTGTAGGCTATGTTGAGGAATTAAAGAGGCAAGAGTGATCATGTAAATAATAAACAGAAGTGGGCCCAGCACAGCACCCTGTGGGACACCTTAAGAATGTTGTCAGAATGTAATTTGTATTTGGCATTCGAGATAAATGCTGTTTGTTGGCAAGGTAGGATTTAAATTAGCACTCCTATTACCAGACAAAAAATGCAGAGATAAATAAAGATAAATGAGGAAGAATAAATTTACAAAACTGGAGTCAGCAGAGGCAAAGAACAATGCTTTATAATACAGATGACAAATTTTAATTGGGATGACAACGTCATCATGTTTGAGTGAAAGTGAAATTTCATTTCATATTCCTTGGTTGACCTACTGTAGATCAAAGTCTTATTTAATGATTTCAAAAGAGGTGTAAATTCTATGCTAAATCTTTGGATAAAAAAAAAAAAAAAACTATTTACTGCAATCCATTTTACCTAGATCCCTGTACTAGATGAGGAGAAATAGTTTGGAAAGGTTTGAATATTTGGGTGGTGAGCAATGTAGATCATGATCTGTAAAAGTTTGAGGAAACTCTTGGAGCAAGCCATGGCTCAGGCTTTTGTAAAAACAAACAAACAAACAAACAAACAGACAAACAAACAAACAAATAAAAACAAAAATCATTTACATATGAAATTGGTGGCCAATGATTTTTTAAAGACCCTTTTGTCCAAAGTGACAACTCAAGCATGGAGCTGTGTGAAAAGTTTACTTGCAATGGTGATGCAAGTTTAGAAAACTGAGAACTCATCAACTGCTCAGAAACAATCGCTAGAGCACAGGAATGCTACAAAATGGGTCAGAAAATCACTGCACCATCTTTAAAGTAGACATAGATTGTGATCTTTACACAAGCATACCTTGGTCATGCTTGGGTAAAGTTAAAAATGTAAGAGAACTTCAGTAGTGATGAATAGTGATCTTCAGAAAGTTGTCTCTCCCATTATGCCACAGCAAAAAGATCGGATGTCAAAGAGGGCAAAACTGGCCATGCTTTGTAAATGGGTGGGGCGTAATCCCTGTCAATCACATTGACACTCGCAAGTAATAGGCATCTATGACCAACCCTTGATGCAGCATGAGAAGCAGTTAGGAAAGATGTGTTTGTCTGTTTTCAGGTGTCTTGGAGAAAACAAATAATAGCCTTCACCCGCCACCATGACAGGGAAGTAAGAGCTAGCTGGTAAGTGGGAATTGCCCAAGACTAAATTAGGGACAAATTCAGGGAAAAACAACATTCATTCCACTTGGATCTGTTGGTTCTGTTGGTTTAGTGGATAAGGCTTTGGGCTACTAATCAGGGGGATGTGAGTTTAATTTCCTCCATTCCCTAACTGCTAATGGTGGTCTTTTAGAGTCAGGAGGTGACAGAATATTGTTCTCAGTACAGCCACATATCACCTCATGTCTACAGTATATATTTGAGTTTTGTGATATAAGCGTTCCTTATTTTCAAGGGTGTTATGCCCTTTAATTAAATTTGAGTCTTGACAATTCTGTATTTTTTCAGACTTTATCATGTTCTGCCCTGCTCTTAGCCAAAAATCTTTTGACAGAAGCCTACAAGGATAGCAGCTTTAATTTAGAGTTAATCAGAACCACTTCATTTCCTATCAGTCAAATGTAACAAGATTTGCAGTTGAATTCCTTAATCAGGGCATAGAAAGAGGTATGAACACTTTTTTCGACCTGAGCCACTGAATGTTTTCTCAAATCAAGGTTTAATTAGAATATTGTTATATATGAAATCATATTGAAAGTTCAAGAGGTCTGGCAAGATTTGTCTCGATTTCTGCTCCACAATTCCTTGCTCTAACAGCTATCACTGTTCCACCACACACAGGGTGATATAATAGGTTCTCATCTACTAGTTGTGTGCTGTTCAAAGAGCACAGATCAGTGTAAGTTGCTATGGAAGTACAGCATGTAGACATCCCAATTACAATGGTGAAAAGTGACAGAGCTGAAAACCTGACGGTTTCTACACTGTCACACTACAAAGAAAATCGTGTAGAGCATGTCTAAACCCAAAACATCTCAGTGTCTTAAGGGTCCTGTAATTGGGTAGAGCAAGAGTAAAACTTCTTCTTCTTCTTCTTCTTCTATATAATATTAAGCCTTGAATATATCTAAAAAACTGCATTGTGCTTACACATCGTGAAATGATAAAGCACAGGAATGACTAATAAGCAGAGGTGGAAGGTAAGTCCATTTACTGTACTTAATTACTGTAATTAATTAAATGTCATCAATTAAATGTAAATAAAATTAATTGGAGTTTTCACATATTTGTCATTTAATTGAGTAGTTTCATTATATGATACGCTTTACTTTTACTACACAACATCCTGTAGCAAATATTTGTACTTTCTACTTCACTACTTTTTTGCATGGCATTACATAATGAAAGTGCTGTGTCAAGTAAGTCACCTGCTGACTATTAGGCATAATTGCATGAAGTGCTTATGCCAATGCTTAATCACACAGCAGGCATTTGAAATTTAAAGTTGAGGTGGTTGCGGACAACCAACATAGTCTAGAAGGTATGTTTGAGAAAGAGGAAGAGAGGGGGAGATTTACTACGACTTAAAGGCCACTGTGAGCTAATGCAACCCCAGTACTTTTTCATACTTGAGTACATTTGAGGTATCAAGCAGAATTGTAAATGCAGGACATCTAATTTTACCTGAGTAATATTTCACCTTAGATAGTTCTACTTTTACTTTTCTAGTAAAGGATTTGTGTGCTTTGCCCAGCTTTACTAATGTGTCATGATTGATGATAATCATTAATACTATAATGTACCTGAGGTCTTCAGCCAAATTGCACAAAAACTGACAGAAGCAGATGGCTGATACACATCCATGAGCATTAGTCTTTAAATAATTTCTAGATTTCTAATATTCTACGGTGCTAACAGAAGTTGTGAAGGTATGGTGGCCCTCTAAAAACATCAATCTATCTCTTCTTCTTGGAGTTCTGAGAATGTTTTGATATAATCTTTTTTTATATAGAGTTGGGTTTTTATGCAACTGGGAGTCTTGTGCATTTTCAGCAAAGAAAAAAAAAACACTGAAGAAAGGTTATTTTTGAGTACTCACTGGACATAGTAGCATTGGAGATAAGGGCATGTTTGACAGAATGGCTTTGTCCTTGGTCATGCTTCAGAAATCAAAGCTTTGCTATTGCAAGATTAACCCAGAACAAAACATCAAAAACAATACAAACCTTTCTAACTCGTAGAAATAAAAAATTGGTTATGGATGACTTGTGCATGTGTTAATTTTTTCTTTAAATAATAAAGGAAAAAAATGAATTTGCCTTAAAAATATTCCATATAAATGGAAATGACGAGGCTATATTTGCCCCTCTGACTGCAGGGTGTTGAATCATTATTGAACATAAATTTTTATGATCGTGTGTGGCCATGACAGGACTGTGACTAGATCTGAAGGGATTACACAGATTGGACACAACAGGATAGCTCAGGGAGGGAGGGAGGGATTATTGTTCAAGACCAGCCTGTAATCAGGACAGCTTTGATGACAGGCATAAATCAGCCTCAAAAACATCCAAAATTACAGGACAGCCATAATTAAATCAACACAACCAGATCAATGAAACCATCCTCAATCATTGCTGAGCACTCATCCCTCAACCATTACACACACTTTGGTTTAACAGATGTCTTCTCTTCATGTGTAAGGAATTATACACAGAATTTGCTAATTTGTCTGAAATTAAGTCTCTTGTGAAAGGAATGAACCTGATTACAGCACAAAAAAGGTACAAGCTAAACACAAAGTTCCATGGTGAGACTGAAACACACACACATGCTACATCATAGTTAACGCAAAGTTGTATTCTTCCATCTTTCTTCTTCCATACATAACTTTTATCACTTAAAAGCACTCATTTGCAATAAGCATGTTTCTTTGAAGTTTTTTTTTTTTTACATACAACAGCTACACACTTTGCATCCTCTTGTAGACAGGTTTTCTTTCAAACCACAGCCTCGAGACGGGAAATATGATATTAAACATCACCATCCATCTGCACTAGCATTAAAATTGAAACCACAGCGAGAATGTGTTGTGTTCACGATTTAGCAATATTCTGTCCCATTAAAGCCGTCCATCTCTTTAGATTTTACAGCAATCCAATTGCGCCATTTATTGCACGACTACGCCCAATAGATCTCATCTCCATTTCAGTGATGATCGATATAAACATTATTATGAGAATAAAACCAGTTAACCCTTCCTATGCTTACATTCATGGCAAAAAAGACTTGGCCCATGCACACACACACATATTCCCTGACATAATCCCTAAGATTTATTATTCCCACGAAATTATTTCTTACCTTGAGACATCTGGGTGCATATATATTTTTTGATCAAGGCATCTGTGGGTTGGGTGTAAAGGCTAAGCGCATATTTCAGAGATTTCAAGTCAGGACTTTTCTCCAGGAAAGTTTTCTTCAAGCCGTTCCCTCCAGCATGGAAATATTGCTGAAAGAAGCAAAAGAGAAGGAAGGAAAACCAGAGAAATGAATGATTAATAACCTCAATGCATTTTTAACTCTATTGAAGCTCTGTGGTCTTTTTGCTTTTGAATACCGGTATGCTTTATTTTATACTATTATCAGATTCATCAGGTGTATCAAAATACACACTGCTTTACAATATATTATTTCTGAAAAGCAATTAAATACACAGGTTTTTGGCTTTATCCTGTTAGTATCAATTTATTTCTCCCTTTAACAGGTTATCAGACTATCAGAAGACAGATCTAGAGAAATGGTAGATGAATAGATGAATAGATGAAGTCAATAGAGAATAGAATTTAGTCATCCTGAAAAAGCAACTAGGGATTTTGTGGGCTTTCATACAAAACATTTCTGCACTCATTATAACATCTTGTATCAGCCATATAATTTTTAATAAAATTTGATTTTCTCCCCTTATTTAATTTTTACCAATGGCCCCCATCAAGGTTACTACTACCAACCAGGGAGGGGTTCCTCCAAGACACATGATGCCAGCCAATCGCATCTTTTTGAAGTGCTTGCTCATGTACTGTCGGGAGTGGTGTAACACACTTGATGCGATCGATGTAAGAGTGCTAGAGTGCCACTCATCCCTCTCCCAGATGTCTCTCCTAGGGTTCCCAGCTGCGGAAGGCTACAGCATCACCTGGGATTTGAACTTTGCGATCTCCGGATGATAGCGAGAGCTTACTACTGCTGCACTACTTGTGGGTTACCGATCAGCTGTATCATTAAAATCTTAAAATGTTATGTGCAGTTTTTGTAGGTTCCCCTTATGCCACCAAAACTCTGACCACTTGAGACATCTTGGGGTGCTGCCAGTTGTAAGGTGGTGCCTCCATGGGCTGGACTTTTTTCTCCAGTGCATTTTATGGATGCTTGGTCAGATTGAGATTGGGGGAGTTTGGATGCCAAGTCAACAACTTTGAACTCTGCCTTCTGAGCCACATGTGTATAAAGCTGTGATGTACTGGGTTACTTTCTATTATAGCCAGCATTAACTTTTCTCTGCTACTGCACGTGGACTGGGCTTTGGTCTACATACATAAGCCTTGGATAGTCATGATGCTTTTACCAGTGTACTGGCATCTAACTGATAATCAATTATATTGAATTCACCTGCATGTGGTGTTAGTCTTATGTCTAATTGGTGTAGAACTGCTATATGATCTCGAGTTACAATTATTATGTTGGTTTCAATGGTAGTGCTTAGCTAGTGTAGCTATACGTAGACAATATGTTTACCTTTACCTGGTAACCGTTTTAAGAAATAGAACTTGGTTCAAATATCTAGAATCAAAATTCATGAATAATTATTTTTACTGAAAGAAAATAAATATATTATACCCTCCTACAGACAGTTATTTCCCTTTTTATAGCCATGGCCCTACACACTTCAACTTGTTCTGCCCACTTCGCCTTCCGTCACAGTACTGTAAATGGCACGTCATTTTAAAGATACCTCACTTCTGGCTTGTTGAGGCAGCGTTCCTAACTAGTTCCTCAGTCTGTCATGTAATGCGAACCTTCTTAGCTTAAGTCATATAGAAATCTTTTACAAAGCTGAAACCCTTATCTACTGTAAACACACACAAAATGTTGGGAAAGCAGATTATCGCTAGGTGGATGTTATAATATAGTGTATGTTAATGCTATGTGCATCTACATGACCATTGTTACTGTATTTAACCTCAGATTTTCCTGCTTTCAGTACATGCATAAAGGAAGTTTAATATGTAAATTACAGAATCCTGAGAAGTTTGATATTTCTATTCATTTTGACATAAACAGACTCTTGACATGTCTTTCTGAGGATGTGGTGCCCCAGGGAGCTGCTGTCATACATCAGCAGCAAACAGCTTGGAGAGTATTTTTGTGCACAAGTAATACACACGCTTACAGCTCTGTAAAGGGTTTGTGTGAAATGAGACACCAAGAGAATCCTAGACATTTTAAAAAGCCCCTACATACCCTTTTCCATTGAAAACTACATGTAGTGCTGAGATCACTCTTTTAATGTCATTTCCTGTCAATTTACCAGGTTATACAGATGTATGCTTTTCAAATAATATTTACACAGTCGTTCTGTCATATCCTTACTTTGAAAAGAGCTCAATTTTGTAATGAAAAAACAAACAAAAAAAACAAAACAAGTTTGACCACACATTGAGTGTCAGCCTTATTAGTATCTTGCAAAGTTTCACACACACCCAAACACACACACACACACACACACATGGGGTGAATGCTCATTAGTTGTGAGCAATTAAATGGGCGATGAACGGGCATCTGTATGAATGTGTGACATTTGCATCACTCAGGGACCTTCCAGTAAATGGCAATAAGAGACTGTCACTTTAAACCCTGTCTATCTCATTATTAAAGGATCATTATTAACTAATTAACACTAAGCACATTTTTGCACTATATTTTAGAAAACAGCTCCTTTTACTTGATGTGGTCCTTACTTTGACAGCACTGTGACTTTATTGCTAAGAACTACACCTGCATAAAAATTCAATTTAATGGACAATAATTCTTACAATATATTAGAAAATATAAATCTATAAATAAGGGCATCCATTTGGCACCTTTTAAAAGTAAGGATACATATTTTGGAAAATGGCAGCTTAGGTAGCACTATTTCTGTCATGTACGTAATGACGCGAGTTCATTCTAAGTGCATATTCATGTGCATATAGAAAAGGATGAACTAAAGTTTATAAACTGTATCCCATCCCATTTGTCACTATTACACTATTACACTGTCAAGCATAAGAAGGAGCAAAAAATGTGCTGCGAAGCTATGTTAGCAAGACAGACTAGAGAGAGATGTACTTCAGGCAAGGGCATCGAATGAACAGTAAAATGAACAGTCTTTCATTACCGCTAGTTAATGTGAGTGCAAGTTTCTGCCCACACACTGAAAATAACTACGAAGCTAACTAACTTCTAACACAAGGCTGACTCCCAAATCCCCCTCTAACCCCCGAAGAAGAACCCTACTTTGCACACTAGCTTTCCATTTTATTCTATTTGGGATTCAACCGTATAACAGTCAGTTAGCTGATATTTACAGGACTGTCCATCACCTCCATGGTTTATTCTCTTCAAACTTTAGGTGACATTAAACTACTTTCAGCCCTGAATAGGAGTTATTTTTGGTTAATGGTTTAGTTTTAGTACTAGAAGTGATAGTGATAGTAGAATGTAATATTAGTGGTAATTGGGAAGTTAGTAATAATAACAACAGCAGTATTAATAATAGCTATATTGTCAGTACTATTATACTAAATTAAGTATTAGTTGTAGCAATAGAGACAGTAGTAATATTAGCAATATTAGCAGCAGAAGTAATGATGGTAAAAGAAGTAGTAGTAGTAATGGTAGTAATTTTAGTAATAGTAAAGGTTTTCATGTTCTGCATTAAATTGATTGTAGTTTTTTCATTCATGTTGATTAAACACATGGAAGAATTGAAGTAAAAGTTAAAGTAAAGAATTGTGCTACACAGCGGATATTCCATACCCAAGAATTTATTGCAGAGAAAGGTTGTTAGAATTTGTTGCTTCATCACTTTATATGTAATTTACATAAAACTAAGAAACTTTTATTTTAAGTATCAATATTGATTGTCAGCATAACGGATGGGCTGTCACTCCCTGTGTCTCTATTCGAAAAATATACAATAGAAAATATACTCTCTCTCTTTCTCTTGCTTTCTTTCTCTCTTCACAGGTTGTCTCCACCTCCCAGACCCTTCACTCTGCTGCCAATTACAACAAACAAATCCTCAGAATTTATCCGGAATAAGATAATTGCATGCCTGATCCAGCTGTCTGATAATGAAGCATTTAAATTGTTTGTTTTGGGGGAAGTTACGCTCAGGAGTGCTGACTGGTCAAACCGAGACATGGGCAAAACACTTCACTAATTCGCAACTGAATTAGCAGAACTGCATTCTCAACAGCATCTATGGCAATTAAGGATGCATTACTAATTGTGCTGTTAAAGGAAAATAATTAACATCACTGCAATGTGATTATTTTACACTGAAAGTGGCGGCAAGTGTTATTCTCCTTTTGGACCGCAAACATTTGGCAACAGTTGTATTGCGCGTGATGTCAGACCCGATGTAAAACTTAGTCAGCTGGCATTTTGTTCGGATGTCTTTTTACCATTGTACAATACCAGACTGTTGTTGTGCGTTCAAGGTCAAAAACATGGAAGACACTTTTACCTGTTTTTAACTGACTAAAGGAAAAAAAATATTTGTGGTTATCAGGCTAAACCTGGCCAAAGCAGAGCTCCTGTTGGTGCCACTGGCATTTGCGTATTGATCATTTTATCTCAGGAAACATCACCATGAAATAAAGGTTTGGCAAATTTGACTTGTTTTATGACTTGTTTTATGTTTACTATAGTTTAGAGTAAATGCGGGGGTCACATTGGGCTTGGGATGCCGTTATGTTTTCATTAGCATCATTAAACTTCTTGTAATATTCAGTTAGCGTATGATATATTTTAATGCTAAGTTTCCACAAAGCTTGAATTAGGCAGTATTTTCCTTCCAGTGTAGTTGTTGCAGTGGGGCCGTAATCGAGCATCGCCTGCAGGTAACACCTAAAGCTTTCCGCCAGTGCCTTATCAAGGTTATTTATTGGTGTTTCTTGTGTTGGCAGAAGAGCACCAGAGATAGAAGTTCACTCAAGGCACGACACCCCAGTGTGTGAATGTGTGTGAGTTACCGTGTCTGTGTTAAATGTGTGTTGCTTAAAAGCAACTTGTAAATCCACAAAGAGTGCTAAAATAAACGATAACTCACATATACCGCCTGTCTCCACCCTCCTTATAAGGGAATTCCTGTCACACTAATATATATGTTACTATTTTTTGATCACACCAGTTTTCTCCAGAGCACTAAACAGCTATGTACAGCGGCGAGTGCGTACACACAGCGACCTCGGTCACTTGGCAGGCAGCGCAGATAGCAGAGTGAGAAAAATAGATCAGTGTTTCAGTTTTACTAAATGACAGTTTCAAATTGAATCATACCTCATGAGAGAGATTTCAGCATCACTATACCATAAATCAACAAACACGCTGTCCTCGAAAGAACCAAAAAAAAAAAAAGAACAGCTGGAGCTTGATAGAAATCAGTAATATCCACTTATTGAGGTTTCTCAACACGCACCGCACTGCTATCTGGCCTCTTGTTAAAAAAAAAAAAAAAAAAGCAGTGTTATCTGTTTTGGGCATGATCGCCAGACAACACGGTGAATGTTTTGATTTTGGACCACATGACCGCAAGAGCTTTATAGGGTGAAAATCCTACAATTAGTTCCTAAAATTGTGCAGATCTAAATGTTCCAAAGTGCAAATTGGTTTAATAAGCCAAAGATTCAGATAGAAAAGAAATTTAGAGCTCTGATTTTCAACATATTGGACCTCATTAGAATCATCATCTGCTTCTAAATCCAAAATCCAGTTCTCTAAACTGTTGTTAAAGTAACACACACGGGACAGGGTTAGAGTTCTCAAGTCTAATCCATAAACCCAAGGGCTTTTGGGAAATCAATCATTCCTCCACATAAATGTCTATCTGCAAGGTTCCAGGGAGAAAAACCAGATGAGCAAGTGGATTTATTATCTACTGCAGGATGCCATGAATAATTACTGAGGACTGAGACCACTGAATCCATCATGTGGAAAGAAATGAACACCAAAAAAAACCTTCTGTTTCCAGAGAATTGATTGGGCATGTCGGTTTTCATGACAAGCTCCTCATGACAACCGGGCCGTAATGTGTGCATCGGAAACCTGGATGATTATGTAAGTAGACTGTGTGCTGGTACAATCTGATCGACGTAGACAATGTAGGAGAAAAAATGGCAAAGATAGCAGATGATTATACAACAAACAGACTCGTCTCGAAGTGCATACATGGGTTAAAGTGAGTGCACATGATTCTGAGGAACTTGGAAAAGGGTCAAATCGTGAGGGTTGTTTTTTTGTTTATTCCTGAAATATGATGGATAGAGGGAACCAAAATCATAGTCAATGTGTTACAGAAACAATTACAGTAAGTTTAACAGTAATATTTAGCAGATATAATTCAGTGTATTGTCCTGACAAGAGAAAAAAGTGTAAATGCTAAAAGAAATCTGCTTTTATCATGAATTTAGATATCATTTACTGTACAGTATGTTCATCTACAGAACCTTAATGTAATGGCATATGTGCTAATCTTACTTTTAATTAAATCAGGACTGTGTACATATTTGGATTAAAGGTAACTTTAGCTAGCATGTTAGCTTGGTGATTAGATTATGTTACGTAAGTCTGAACTTGCAAACAACTTTCTAGAATTTGTTAAAAAGTAGAAGTACAGTATATGAGTCACTTTTGGTTTTACAAGATCTTATAAGTCAGAGAATCTTATGCGTATATTTTTATGCGTATATGTCCCTTTAGAGGCTCTGTATTCATTTTGAAATATTTTAATTAATTTAATTAAATAAGTGAAACACTCTATTCTAGAAACATTACACTTAAAATATTTTAAGTCAAAGTTAAATATCTCAAGCCTTTTCTCAAAATATTAGAATATTTAATATGAGTTTGAATGAATTACTTTTCATACAGTCATACAGTATAAAGACTGTGTATCTCTTGGTTTAGTTCAGTACACACATGGGAAAAACTGCTGACATGACAGTTGTCCAGAAGATGATCATAGACCACAGAGTGTAAACCACAGACTATTCATGGAAAGGTATCTGGAAAGAGAAAGTGTACTAGGAAAAGGTGCAGAAGCAACATGGATGACTGCAGTGTTAAGAAGATTGTCAAGCAAAGCCAATTCAAGACCTTGGAAGAGCTTTACGAAGAGTGGAGCGAGGCTGGAGTTGAGAGCCACCATGCACAGATGACCTACACCTGTTAAATTCCTAGGATCAAGGCACTCCTGAACCAGACACAGCATCAGAAGTGTCTTACCTGAGCTAAGGAGAAAAAGATCTTGACCATTGCTCAGTGGTCCAAAGTCCTCTTTTCATTTGGAAATGAAGGTCCTAGAGTCTGGAGAAAGAGCGGAGAGGCACAGAATCCAAGTCCAGTATGAAGTTTCCACAGTTGGTGATGATTTGGAGTGCCATGTCATCTGCTGGTGTCGGTCCATTGTGTTTTATCAAGTCCGGAGTCAATGCAGCATCTACAGTACCAGGAGATTTTAGAGCATCTCTTGCTGCCGTCTGCTGACAAGGTTTATGAAGATGCAGATTTCCTTTTTCCAGCAGGACTTAGCACCAGCTCACAGTGCCAAAACTACCACGAACTGGTTTGCTGACCATGATATTACTGCGCTTGACTGGCCAGCCAACTCACCTGACCTATTCTCCGTGGAGTATTGTCAAGTGAAAGTTGTGAAACAGCTGACCCAACAATACAGACGAGACGAAGGCTGCTATCGAAAATCTGGGATCTGGGCCACAAAATGCAATCAGGTGTGTCTAATGCTGCAATCCCAGGAAAAAATTGAAATAAAAATAATAGGCCCACCATGGTAGGTTTTATTTCTGGATTTAAATTGATACAAATTCTACAGGAATTTTGGTTTGGATTTCAATGGACATGTGGATCGCATGATTTTTACAGCATTATAATGAATAAACGTACAACAATCAAGTAGAATTAAAGCATTTTCCTGGTTAGTGCTTATTATAATCAAGGTTTAACTAAGGGTTAATTTCTGTTACAAGACTATTCAAACAAAATTGAATGAAGTCCAATCATCTGTTTATTTGAAGGAGATGACGAAGAGGAAGAGGAATCCTGGTGTAATCAGACCTCCTTGTGTTGAATGGATCCAGACACCTGATGTGTTGGTTGTAGCTTGTACCTGAATTGCAATCAGCCTTTTGTTTAGTGAAGGGTGAGTGTGTGTCACACACCCGTTGTGTGTGAGTAACAGGACGGATTCCAGCAACTAGCTTCAATTCTCCAGACAATCAGGACGTCAAGAACAGCCTGCAATGAATACCGCTGTTGAATCCTGCACTCTGATCGGTCAGAAGGTGTTGATTAGTTTTCTATAACAGCAGCTCTGACAGTAGCACAGGTTTATATTCATATAGTGTGTTATTGTTACCATGGTAACTCATGGTTTCTCTGCAATGCAACATGTTGCAAAAGAAATATATGAGAGTCTGGAGAGGGAAGGGATGTTTATATCGACTATAATATAAGTGAACTAATATCATACTTGACTATAAAATGATAGAAAGTGGCCTGTCATTGTTTAATAAACGACAAACACAATCGCTGAGAAACTGCTGTGGTGTAAGAGGAATAAAACACTTCAGGAAATTTACATTTCAGTCACTCTGCTTCATCACATCACCCCAGTCCTGATTAATCCAACGGCATGACACTGAGAGTTTTATTCCTCACATCATTGACTGATTTCTAACCTAGAATCCTCTTCTGTGTATTGGACTGGATTTAGTTTTGTCTGGTAGAATTTTTTCTTCTTCTTCTGAACACTAAAAAACATTCGAATGTATTTGTTTCTGTGGTCATTTGAACCAGCGGCACGGTGGCTTAGCCCTGTCGCCTTTCACCTCCAGGTTCGATTTCCGCCTCTGTGCGCATGGAGTTTGCATGTTCTCCAGGTGTTTAGTGGGTTTCTTCCGGGTACTCCGGTTTCCGCCCACAGTCCAAAGACATGCTGGTTCGGTTAACTGGTGTTCGCAATATGCCTGTGGAGTAAGTGTGTGTGCCCTGTGATGGATTGTCACCCAGTCCAGGGTGTACCCTGCCTCGTGCCCTAGGTTTCCTGTGAAAGGCTCCAGGCTCCCGAGGATACAGCGGAATAGACCTGAATGAATTATTTGAACACAATCACACACACTCACACACATGTGGTGTATTAAATGAAATATAGAGCAATATCACAGAAGACAGAAGTTGAGACGTGTTCTGTAGTTAGGAAAGAGCAGCGGGGTGTGACGGACTGATAGACAGACGTGTGTGTGTGTGTGTCACCGTATAATCTAATGTGTGTCTCTCTCTCTTGAATGGTCGGTACTTGTGTGACGGTACCTGATTTCATTCGGTCCTAATGCTCTGATATTCCATTTGTACCTGGTTTTCCTGTGGATTGCAGAAACAAGCAGCTCAGTGAAACAAGGAGCTCGTGTTAAACACGTCTGCCACAGACTACACTTTACACACCTTCACCTTCACCGGTCCTGGGGCTCACACCTGACACACACTTGTTTCATCTGAGTTACTGGATTTCTCATTAAACGCAAATAAAAGATAAATATAACAATATAACAAAAAAAACAAAGGTTTATTTAAACTTTCAGACGATTTCACAGGAATAAAGCACCGTGTCCGAGTGAGCTAAATGAGAAACATGTAGACATGAGGCAGAAATCTAATCTAGCTAGAGATCAGAGGGGATCTTACAACTCCTGCAAATCCTTAGAGAGATCCTTACAACTTCTGCAAATGCACATGGTTACAAAAAGGTTCATAAGTATTGACCCCCTACACACACACACACACACACACACACACACACACACACACACACACACACACACACACACACACACACACA
>JAQQZT010000038.1:2054692-2082060 GCA_030068275.1 Clarias platycephalus | reverse complement strand
CTATCTATCTATCTATCTATCTATCTATCTATCTATCTATCTATCTATCTATCTATCTATCTGTCTGTCTGTCTGTCCGTCTGTCTATCCATCTGTCTGTCTGTCTATCCATCTGTCTGTCTGTCTGTCCATCTGTCTGAATGTCTGTCTGTCTATCCATCTGTCTGTCTGTCTGTCTGTCTGTCTATCCATCTGTCTGTCTATCCATCTGTCTGTCTGTCTATCCATCTGTCTGTCTGTCTGTCTATCCATCTGTCTGTCTGTCTATCTATCCGTCTGTCTGTCTATCCATCTGTCTGTCTGTCTGTCTGTCTATCCATCTGTCTGTCTGTCTGTCTATCCATCTGTCTGTCTATCTGTCTGTCTGTCTATCTGTCTGTCTGTCTATCCATCTGTCTGTCTATCTGTCTGTCTGTCTATCCATCTGTCTGTCTGTCTGTCTGTCTATCCATCTGTCTGTCTGTCTGTCTGTCTATCCATCTGTCTGTCTGTCTATCCATCTGTCTGTCTGTCTATCCATCTGTCTGTCTGTCTGTCTATCCATCTGTCTGTCTGTCTGTGTCTGTCTGTCTATATGTTTAAAAGATTAACAATACAATTGAAGTAATTTAAAAACAATATATTTATATTAAAGTAAGTATATATTTTAATCAGAATAGAAAATATTAATGTTGGAAATGAAGTTAAAAAAAAAAAGTAGAAAACTTAGAGCCAATTAATTAAGCAGTAATGACTGAGCAAAGCAGTTTTTAAAACTGAAAATTTTCTAATTCATATTTTTAAATTGAACAGTAAATGCAAATAGAGAGAGAGAGAGAGAGAGAGAGAGAGAGTGTGTGTGTGTGTGTGTGTGTGTGTGTACTAACCCTAACCCTGTGTGTATAATCTAATCTTGTTTAACAAATTGTCTTTTATTGGCACTAAAAAAGTGACAAAAACAGACATTTTGAGAGCAGAGGAACCCTGGCCCCTGTGTTAGCGATGTAATCTCACACCATCAGTGGGCGGTACCTGGAGCCGAAGACTGCGCTCAGCTCATCCAGAACCGTGTTGAGTTTATTCTGGAGCTCCTTCAGCAGATCACTCGCCTCGGCGTCCAGCTACAGCAGAGAGAGAGAGAGAGAGAGAGAGAGGGGGGAGAAAAGGAGAGAGGGTGAGAGAAAGACAGAGGAAGAGAGAGGATGGGAAGAGGGAGAGAGAAAGAGAGATGGACAGTCAATCTTGAGCATGAGCTCAGTGAAGTGAATCCACGAGATTTTCTTTGCTGTCCATCACACGTGCTGTGTGTGTGTGTGTGTGTGTGTGTAGTGTAGATGAGAAACTTTAGTATCAGAGACTGTAATTCTCTCAGTCTCTCCTGCATCTTCTGCTCCTGCTACCGCTGAGAACATCGCCTGCTACACATCCTCTCAGCTCTCATAAACATCATGCTGTTCTAACAGCGGTGCAAAAAACTCTTAAAAACAATAATCTATGTAAAGTTTTTAATTTAAGTTGTAGAACAACACCAGGATCTCTAAGACCTCTTTAACCAAACTTTCACTTCATAAATATTGCAGAGTCCCTCATCAGAAATAAAAAAACGAGCTCAGAGTAGATCACAGCACTCTGTAAAGTCCAACCCGTTAACCCCTGAGTGCTTCTAAAACCTTACGTCTTTCATAAACATGCACAGAATCGGCCACGCAGGACGCGCGAGTGTTCTTTATTACCTGCACCACTCCACACATCTGAGTAAAAAAATAACCAGAGTGAGGATGCGATCATAAAGAGACTCTGGCGTGAATTTCCTAAACACAGCCATGCTGAGTGAAGAGGCAGCGTGAGCACAAAGCCCTGCTTCAAACCATCGGCATAGGAACAAAGTGCAGTTTTCTGTAAGGTTATGCCAGAGCTGCAGTGCAATGCCATGCAAGAAGATCTCATACAGTACTTATGTGTTGAAATGCATGTGGATCCTCCATCCATCCATCTAAGAACCTCTGTAGTCCAACTAGGAACCATGGAGGACAGTGATGACCATAGTATTTATCCTCATGTTTACGACTGTGGTAGGACCGCCGGACAACATTCACACACGCATGTAAAAGGCAGTTAGCCTAATCTCGATGTCTTTGGACTGTGGGAGGAAACCGGAGTACCTGGAGGAAACCCACCAAGCACGGGGAGAACATGCAAACTCCATGCACACAGAGACGGGAATCGAACCCACTAAGCCACCATGACACCATATGGATATTATAGAGCTTGCAATGTTACATGGTGTTTAATCATCACAATACATATTACACATGTCAAATTCCATCAATTTAAGTATAAAGATTCAATAGTTGTGCTTAGATGATCCTCATCTTATAAAAGTTCTCACAATGAACACATTTTGTGCTGGGAAGAATGATCCAGCTAGCATAACTCTGTAACACCGACTACACATGGCTTTCTCATGCTAATATTAGGATCCATACATTTCTAATCTAAAAGCATTGCAGTGATTTTTTTCAGTTTGAAAAAAAAAAACAAAAATGCCAAGAGCACACCAGAATGTGTAAGCCAAGAGCATAAATGTGATAAAAAATATTAAAATGGGTTCTTAGTTTATGTGTACAAACAAAAATCACTAAAAAATATAGATAATTGCTGCCCCTATTCGTCACTTTTTCATGTTTGCACTAGCCAGGGCTTTAACAAGCTAATTAGATTTTCACCCTACTGTGACCTCATATAAGAAAATATCCTACTTGTGAAATGTTCAGCTGCAATGCCATCACAGACCACTAGGGGATTCAATTAGTCACAGTGAAATGATTGTTGTGCCTATCCCAGTAATAAAGCTGGGGTCAGAGCGTAGGGCCAGGATACAGCGCCCCCTGGAGCAGATAGGGTTAAGGGCCTTGCTCAAGGTCTCAACAGTGGCAACTCGGCAGTGCTGGTGCTTAAACCCCGACGTTCTGATCAGTATCCCAGAGCCTTAACCACTTGAGACACCACTGTCCCTATTTTCAGCATTGTGCCTAAATTCATCTGTTCATTCAAACATCATTGAGACAGATTAGAAGCAATCCAAAAGCTCATGTCTTTAAACTGTGGGAGAAAACCAGAACACCTAGAAATAAGTACAGGTAGAAGTGCAAACTCCACACACACAGACATATGGAGGTCAGATTCGAAACCCTGATCCTTGATGTGCAAGGCGAAACCCTCCAGTAAAACGTAGTTAAATTAGTCTTACTGATAGACTGACTAATCTTGAGGTTGAGCGCGGTGGCATAGTGGTTAGCACTGTGTCCTCGAGTCCCGTCTTGGGTCTGTGTGCATGGGGTCTGCATGTTCTCCCCATGCTTGGTGGGTTTCCCCGGGTACTCCGGTTTCCTCCCACAGTCCAAAGGCATGCAGCTTAGACTATTTAGCGTTCCCAAATTGCCCATAGTTGTGATTGAGTGTGTGTGTGTGTGTGCACTGTGATCAATGAAATGGCACCGCATGTAGGGTGTACCCTGCATAGTGCCCCATACCCCCTGGTAAAGGCTCCACACCTCCCGAGACCCTGCATATAGGATAAGTGATGCAGAATGAGTGAGTGTGAGAGAGATTTAAGAGTTTATCTGAGTTCTTTAGTTTTGTAACTTCTGCTCAGGTTTTGTTTAAATTCTAGACCGCATTGTTGCTCTGGACGAAAAGCTGTAATTTAAACATTTAAATTATTTTCAGTAAATTACACATCTCAGTTTGCTTGCCTTACAGCTTGTATTTATTTTATTCAGCACGATAACACTGTGTTATTTTTCCATTTTAGACATTCTCGTGAATGTATGCTGTAAGTCCTGTCACGAAAAACACCAGTTATTTATTTACAGTTCCACATCGCTACATCAGATTCATTTCCAGCTAAGCACACACTATGTCTTCCAGCTGTACGTTTCCTTGCACATTTCCTTTGATGTCTATATATATATATATATATATATATATACATACTGTATATATACAGTGAAACCTTGGATTACGAGCATAATTCGTTCCGGAAGCAGATTCGTATTCCAAATCACTAAAACAAAGCAGATTTTCCCATAAGTACAGTAATAATGGAAACTCCAATTATTCGTTTCACAGCCCAAAAAAATATATACATAAAAATAATTAATACAAAATATAAAAAAAAAAAAAAATTAAAAATAAATCCTGACGGATAAGTGTTTCCATTTATGAGCGCAGTTTTTCAAGTCAAAATGTATTAAAAATCTTTGCTCGTCTTGCGGAACACTCGCAAACCGCGTTACTCGTAATCCGAGGTTTCACTGTATATAGATAGATCGTTTTTTCGGATTCTGCCTGTACTCAAATTTCTCAGTTCTGTTTAGCAGTCCTCCTTTGTCCCGGTGAGCCAGAGTGAGCAAGCGTAACCACTTCTGCCTGATAAAAGCCCAGGTTTAGAGTTTAGCTCCAGAATTATGAGTAAGAACTCTGAACCACGTCACGCTCTCGAGGACTGGAGTGGCTGAAATACAGCGTGTTGCTCTCGTGATAAAAAAGAGCGAGCTCTCCATTCCTCTGCATTTGCTTCGTGCTAAACTTCAGACGATTGATATTTCAAACTTTAATAGCTCCCTCTTAGGCGAACCAGACAGCCAGACATATGAGCTGATTACAGACAGACAAGATGTATAATCAGGGCGTTTAAAAGCAGAAAACAAATAAGAAAAAGTGGAGAAGGCCACGATCTGAATAAAGATGGAGGAACCTGCTGTGTCACGAGGATAAAGTTAGTCTAGGTACATTTTCAACATGTGAATGAAACAATAGAAAGTTAGTTAGCTACTAGGCATAGGGGAAAATGATTAAAAGTAACATATTGCAATTATTTGGCAACTTAAGTACTGCCACACTGACTCCAAAATCGATTCTTTTATAAACAAATTTTAATCTATATACAGTATGTTTGCATTTGAGGTTGATATATGTAGCAGTTCTGCTACACTCCTACAGGTGGTGCACTCTAAACTATTTACACATTGCATTGGCAGCCAGCATAGCATCCTGTTGGCTAGGAGTGAATTTGTTTTATAAATATCCTGAATATCGGGATACTTATGAGATTGTTATGCTTACAGAATCGCAATGTAAATTAAATCTGCACCTAGGTATCGTGATAATATCGTATCGGTTCGTCCCTGGTGATTTCCATCCCTACTAGCTACTAAACTAACACACAGTATATAAACTCCGAGGTCTTGTATAAACAGAAATTATGGACCAAACAGCCTATATTTCTTTTATATGGCCATTAAAAGTTCTTCTTAATGCACCTTTACAAATGCTTTCAGAGGTCAGGAATTAAATGTTTGCTTCCAATGTTTGCTAGTTGCTTGGGGAACTCCGGCAGTATAAGAGCAAGCCAAAGCTATATTTAGAGGCTCTTGACGTCACAGAGGGGGGACAAAATGTCATTGCTTTACAAAGTAGAAAAACATTCACAATTTAACACACCAGCGATGAGCCAAGAGCCAGCGTCAGGACACCAAGAAGGAAAAACAACAACAACAACAACAACAACAACAACAACAACAACATTTCACCCTGCCAAGTTTGATTTTCCAATTAAGGCTGCTAAGCATCAATGAGGAAATTATATTATTATAATACCACAGAGCTGATGTGATCCGCATTCTGATTGGTCAGAAAGTTTTGATTTATTGATTACTGATAAAAGACATTTTGCTGCGAAAAGCTAGCAGTAAAAATATGTCTTTAACTAAACTCAAATTTATTTCATTGTTGTCTAATTATGCGAATCAAGAGTTCATTCAGCTGCCAAATAACAGCATTAAAAAGTTCAGTGCTGTTCATTAACGGTGCAGGGGGGTGGGGGGAGGGTGGTCAGGCTCATTTCAGTGAGTTTTCATGCCTGAGTCTGATTCGAGCAGGTAATGGGACACATGCTCCTGGGGATCAGAGGTCAAAGGTGAAGTAAGACGAAACTCAGGCAGCGTGCTCGTACAGATTTTAAACCGGGATGCTGGAATGGTGTGAAACCTGCCCTCCACAGTTAGCATTGAAAAAAGCAACTTGTCTACACCTCAATATTCAGTGTGATTGAAAATACATAATGAAAATGTTCTTAATTAAACAGAATATTAGAATATGAGTTGATTAGCATGCTAGCTAGTTCTGAAACCTTATTTAATTGACGCTAAACAAAAGTAATAAAAATTACTTCGTTAATTTTGTAGAAAAGCTAACAAGCTATAGTCGTACAGTTTACCCAGTTTACTGTTTTTGACATTTCAAATTTATCCATGAATATTAGCATGCTAGTTAAATCTCAGAACAGTTTTAGAAACAGTTAAGCATCTCATTGATCTGTTACCATAGCTAGTTAGAGCTAGGTTGTCATAATCCTGTTATATTTTTACAGCCTTTGACATTTTTTACATATTCATAGACTAGCATGTTGACTTAGAGTATTTGTTTAGACGTATGCAAGTGCTAAATTATTACAGTCCTGTGTTAATGAAGGATTTTTTTATATACAGAATAATAGAAATGGGGAAAAATCCAGTTACGTATTTTTTTTGTGTCTCACTTCATATATTGCCACATAGCACCAAAATTGATGTTTTTTCAAATAAATGTGTTGTTAATATTTGTTTGCATTTGTGGTGGTAATATGAAGAAGTTGCTTTATGATCCTACAGGTGGTGCACTCTAAACTAGTCACATAGGTCACAGTGTTATCGTACGTAGCACAGCATCCTATGTGGTAGGAGCGAATTATTTGCAAAGTTTGTTCAGAATTGTAATGAAATCTGAAAAAGTAATATATTATCGGGATCTTCATAAAATTGTAGAATCACAAAACAAATCGAATCAGTATTGTGGTATCGTGATAATATTGTATTGGGTGATCCCTGGGGTTTCCCATTGCTATTATATGGATATAAATTTACATTCTAGGTATCCATGTGACCTCAAACATAGCCTGATATTTTGCTAGCATATCTAGCTGGATACTTTGGTCCGTACCATATGACGCATAACACAAGCTCATCCTGTAAATGTCAGACTTAATTTATATTTTAATGTCTTTTGCTTAAATTCTAGATTGCATTGTTGCAATTGTTGTGTAAATAATAATAATCTAAAATTTTAATAACAAACGGCATTCTATCAAGTTATTAACTAACTAATAACTATTAACTAATAATTAATTAGTCATTTTGTTGCTACCAGACTAGACACCTTAATAGATACTTAAAATATTTAGCTAGCACTTAGGTACTGTGCTATGGCAATTTTTCTGTTGTCAATAAATTAAAAGTATCTGTTAAATAGTTAGCTTGCTAGCCTCCTTACCTCAGATTGTTATCAAAATAACCAAAATAATGAAGTACTTTGCTAGCATAGCTACAATATTTGAACAGTACATTGGAATGATAAGTAGCAGGAGTTAGGTTGCTACTAGGCTAGTTAACTTCAGCTATCATACATGTTTTTAAGTGCTTAACTGACAGAGCTCAGTTTTTACAACCATGTTATCATCTATTTACTGTATTTATTTAATTTTGGCTAAAATTAGCATTTTACATAGATTGTTTCAGTCCTTTGGTCCTTTAACAATATTAAATGGAGAAATGAATAGATCGACATGCTAGCTAACTCCCTAACTTCATTTATAATAATTTATTTATATATTATTAATGACTAATATTTAGGGATATAACTAGCTGGAGCTAGCTCATTACAACCCTGTTGCTGAATGTGAGATAAGATTACCTAATTGAACTTTTTGCAAATGTAATTGCCACATGGTTAGCTTCTGCTATGTGGCTCCATCCGTACTAGAGTTTGAGACACTAACCGGAGAAATCTCTCCTTCTGAAACAATTCTAGGAAATAGATTTTAGCTTATGAAAGACGGCTCCTATCTGATCTAGCTGTGGAGGAGATGAGGAGGATGTAGAAAGAGAGAGAGATGTTCACACACCTTACAGAAGGCCACAACCCCTTCCTCCTGGTACAAGAACCCAGAAGAGACGGGGAAGACAAAAAAAAAAAAACAAGGAGACATTTTCACAATTTTCACAAACACAGAGACGGAGAGAGAGACAGAGAGACTTTATACCCACAACAGCAAGAGAGATACACAGAGTGAGAGAAGATCTACAACACACATGCATGTTATTATGAGATGTTATTGAAAAGACAGAAGTTTGTTAGTGTCCGGTGATGTCTTTGTGGAGATTTTTGTCCAGTAGGAGCACCAGAGAGCAACAGACATAGAAATAATGCGATGTGCAGCATCTTTATATTTTGGTTGGTGCTTTTTATATCTGAGCTTCTATAGTATGTAATATCAGCAGCTAATTAACTTTTACTAAGATGCTAAGAGGTTTTAATATGTTATGTACTATGGTAAACTATACTACATATGATAATATATCACATTATTACAGTGGTACATAACCATGGTAGGCACCGTAGAGTGTAGGTACTGTAGTAGATACTGTGGCACCTCGGTGGGTACTGTGGTAGTACTGTGGTGTGAACCAATGCATTTTGATGAATACCATGATACTTATTGGGTCCCGTGGTCGCTACCAAAGTTCAATAGGTTTCTAATATGGTATGTTTGGGCTTACTGCAGCATATTAGATATGTTAGTACACAGTACCACATTAGATACCTGCTTATGGTAATTCCATAAAGTATTTTGTAGTATCTATTGAAGGGAACCCTATCAGGTAAAATTACACTGCAGAGGTTACTATATTCATATGGTACATGTAGTACCATGTATCATACTATAGTACATAAATCAGTGTACCAAAGTATGTACCATAGTAGAACCCTGTACCATTGTGTGGTACAGTACATTGTACAGTACTATTTCAGCAAATACTACCATGGTACCTACACCTTGGTAAAATTTCATTTGGGTGCTAAGGTTACCTAATGCCCATTTATATATGTAGCTAGCTAACATAACTGGCTAACTTTAACTTTTTTTTTTTTTAATATAACAGTTTGAATTAAAGTAATATTGTGTTTTATACAAATCTTGCTAAAACGAGCAGCTTTTAACTCCACCCATTATGAGCCAACAGAGCTAGCATCGTAACCAGAAATCAGGGACTTATCACACATCGTTTCAAGGTCCGGTGATCTCTCTTTATGACAGCAATTAATTTATTATAACAGTAAAATAAATGGTACTCCCTTGACAGTTATTACAAGAAATAATAAAGGAAATTAAATGCACTTGGTTAGCTCGGTCAGTTGCCCTCAGACTGGCAGCCATTGTTGTAGGACGCACATGGTTCTGTTTCTCAGAGTACCGTCACCTCAGACACCTACCTGCTTCCCGCCCATCGACTCGAACATCTTCTCCAGCTGAACCCGAAGCTGCTGGATGTTGTTCAAGAGGATGCACGGCTGTCAGAGAGACAAATACACATATTTAGGATTTGCAGATTTTAATTCCTCCCTCACATCTTTATTTATGTGCTCGTGTTCTACTAACTGCTGTAGAGTCGATCAACTGGGATGTCGTTAGTAACGGAAGCTTATAACTATGAACTGTATGTGCTATAAATATGGGCAAGAAGGATACATGCTAAACCCGAGGAGATAAACTCCCACCTCGTTACTTGTTACCAACATTAGCCTTGTAGCTGCAGTACAGCAAATGTCAGACACCGAAAAATTACAGTATATCTCAGCAGGTTGACTATGTTTTTTGGGATGTAATTTGTTCAGTAAATGGAATTTGTTGCCAGAGTGCTGACTCACCACTTTCTCTTTGTTGAGATGGTTGGTGAAGTCTTTCGTGATGATGGCGGCGTACTGTAGGAGCACATTGTTGATCGTCTGCAACGACAACATGATCGCAATGTTGTAATACAGTGATAACAGTCATGAGACGATTGGAAACACCAGTTGAGTTACAGGTGTATGAAACTTTGGAACTATGGAAGGAGTCTGCAGTGTTAGTACTGGAGATACAGCTGGAACTTCATGCATTTTGACATCTTGAGGACAGAATGAAAGAGGGTCTGGTGAGGGAACGACTATATAGTAATGCAAGAGAGAGAACAGGAACTAACTTGTATCCGGGGTGCCGTAAAGGGGGCGCAGGGGTTAAGTAAGGCTGATTCCACAGAGTGAGAGATGACCCTTGAAAATACTGTGTCAATTGAAAAGTGGTGGCTTTGTAAACATTGGAGACCCTGTAGAGTAGTGTAGGTTGTCAAGCCGGCCCAGAATCTCTTGCTTGCATCACAGACATTCCACTACATGAAAAGTAACTACAAACGCACTATGTGCTATTTCATACTGTTGGTATGAAATAAATAAAACAATTTATATCTGTAGTTATAAAACGATCCATCGACCTCTGTCATTTTAAATACTTTACATAATATACAACTGTGGCCAAGGGTATTAGGATAAATGTTTATCGTTTCCTGAAGATCATGTACAGAAATTTAATTTGTCATAGAAGTTCACAATTCACCTGAGAGTTCCCGGGTTTTAGCCATTTTTGTGCACCTTGGCTGTGGACACCACGGCTTCAGAAAGTAAAAATCCTGCCACAGATTTGTTCCATCCAACTGTTCAGCCAGATAGGTGGCATCACCTGGTTTATGCACAGGGAGATCTATAATACATGCCATATGTTGTCTTTTGGCCACCATTGAGTCCACTTTTGAAGCAGCACTGCATTGATTTGTCTTCGTGTAAGCTTGGCAGTTTTAACAAATATAATGGTCCAAACTTGCTACTCTTGACTCTAACAGCCATACAGTACAGGATGTGTTCATATTTTTCAAATGTCTAACAGATGCCTAACAAATTATACATCACAAAGCATTTTACTCAGTGACTACAGTGTAACTTCTTCATACAAAGACTTGCATATAAGTCTGACTTGCTGCTTCATAAAGCTTCGAATAATGTGGTTACTAAGTCATCTGGACATTAAGAGGAACATAAATACAATTGTTTATGTACAGTAGTGATGGGTCGTTCATGAACGATTCATTCTTTTTGAACGAGTCTTTAACATGACTCAGAAGAACGAGTAGTCTCGGAGAGTGATTCGTTCATTTTCTACTGGGCGCGCATGCGCAAAGCATCTCAAAACCTCCGTATGTAATGTACAGGAAACCCATAGACGCTATGCAGTGCAATAGATTCAAAAGAATGAACGACTCGGACTAGAAGATATGATGGTGAGCTGCTCATTCTGTTTATTATAATATGTCCTTAGCTGCAATATTTTCATTACTGGAACTATAGCCAAAATTTGTGTATGTAGACGTATTGGGAGTCTGTTTATTGAAAATGTAACATTTTATTTTATTTCTGAACAAAAGAACGAAATGAACTAAATGACTCAAAAAAAGAATTCGTTCATTTTGATGAACGAGATTGAAACTAAAAGACTAGACTTTTCACTAAAATGATTTTAACTTCGCATCAATAATGTACTCTAAAGGTTGCTGTATTAGTCCCTGTTGCATTAGTTACAATAAGATGCAAGAATATATATATGTTT
This sequence comes from Clarias platycephalus, assembly GCA_030068275.1. Taxonomy (NCBI): domain Eukaryota; kingdom Metazoa; phylum Chordata; class Actinopteri; order Siluriformes; family Clariidae; genus Clarias; species Clarias platycephalus. The sequence goes on along the minus strand of JAQQZT010000038.1, from coordinate 2,070,506 downwards.
ACTGTTCATTAGATAAATATTAACTTTTCTTTTATAAATTAATCAGTAAAACTGTTGATAAGTCCTCAGGATTATTTTGCAGGTGAGCGATGAAATAATTTTTTCTTTAAACTAAGATCCCTGCAGTACAGTTTCTCTCTCTCTCTCTCTCTCTCTCTCTCTTTTTCTCTCTTCCTTTCCTGCTCTCTTGCTCACACACTCTTTCTGTCATCTCTTAATTACAGAGCTAAAGCACATCGCTCTGGAGCACAGTGCTGTTCCTCTCCATCGCTTCTCCCACAGGCCTGTTAGAGTGCCTGAGACATAACTGTATACGTGTGTGTGTGTTTGTGTGTGTTTGTGTGTGTGAGCGAAAGAGACAGCAATGAAGAATGGCTTTGCCCTTTTCAATTCATTTGCATTCAGGAGAGACAGGCAGGTCAGGATTCTGGATAACAGCGCTCGATGGATGGGATGGGATTACCTAATCGTCCATCCGTGTGTGTTCAAGTGTGTGTGCCCTAATCAGACATACAACACCGTTTCCGAGCGCCGCTCTTCTGACAGGTAGGACGTGAAACGGAGATGTCCTGGTAAAACACTGATATGACACTTAACTCAATATGTTCTCAGACAAAAAAACAAAACAAACAGCTTTGACGATGGAGTGTGTAATTTTCATCACATGTTAACATAACTATGATATTTTAAAATAACATATTTGATGATAACATTTGGATACACCCATTGTCACCAAAATAAGAAGCAAAAATCTGTTAATTAGTGTAAGCATTTATGTCCAAAGACAGTCCTTGATTTTATATATTTATATTGTTGGGTTTCTGTAACATTTCAGTACACAGACTTGGATTAAAAGAAAGCCCTAAACCCGAACCTTGTAGCAGAAGAGTTTATCACGTCTCACCAGACCCATACCTCAGATTAAGTGTAAGCCTTTCAGACTGAAAGCTCAACACATTGCAACTCAGCACAAATGACATCCAGTGGCTCAGAACTTTCTCTTCACTCGTGCTTCAGCGTTTCTTAACCGGCAGACTGGGACACTTACGTTAGCGAATCTGCACATGAAGTGAGCGAGGGCTTGAGGGTTCGGACACTCGAGCTTCTTGATGATCTCGAAGCTCTGATTAAGCTGTGTAAACACGTCCACCACGGAGCAGGAGAACAGAGCATGCTCAGACGTCTGCTGGAACTGTGGGAGGAAAGCAAGAGAGAGAAAGAGAGAGAGACGGGGAGACGGAGGAGGAGATCGGGTTTGTTTTAAGAGACAGTAAAACATTAGTGCTAAAATATATTAAACCACACCACATAGGATTAATCACTAGAACGGAGAACATTTGATTTATAAGAACTTTCTCACACATCCCCCACAAAACCAGGCCTTATATAGGGGAGTATAGGGACTAGATTACATACAGTATAAGCATGAGGATGTACTGTACTGTGCAAAAGTCTTGAGCCCCTCATTTATTTATATTAAATTAAATTTAAATAAATGATGTAGATTCAATGAAAGAAATGTGAACAAATGTTTTACTGCGAAGTGGCAAAGTGCCTAAAGAGACAATTGAAAAAGTGTTTGTTTATGTAACAACCTTAGCAGCGACCTCATCTCTCATCTGGTCTGTTCCAACCACTCAGCATTCAGCATCAGCAGTATACTAATCACCAGCCTGATCACTGGTTTATGTCTAAAGTTAAGACTGAAAATAAGACAAACAACTTGCCATAAATGAAAACCAAGAATGTCCTTCACAAAGCCCGGAGAAGTATTCATCAAGACTGCATCAAAATACAAGAAGGTCTGTTTCTTTGAAAGCAAAACACTATATGAAGAAATCAGCATGGGCTCAAAACTTTTGCACAGTACTGTAAGATTTGGCCATGAAAAATAAAGAGTCTAGGAGATATCACACCTTAGGGAATCTAAGACCCTAGAAAAATACAGCAGGGTCCTAGAAATACTGTATGGGGACCGTAGGTACAAGAACACCGGAGCTGCAACATAAAGTGCCCTTGAAATGAAAGCCTTCGCAGCATTGGATGAAAGTGTGGTAATAGGAATGTAGGGTGCTGGAAATGCTAGGGGAGGGAATAATAAGGAGCGCTAGAATGATACAGTATTAGGAACACATTGCTCAGAAGATTGTATGGTCCTGAGAAAGCAGGTTCCTGGTAGTATAGGGTTATAGGATCCTGAGGCATTATGAGTATAAACCTACTGTATGGGGATGTTGATATTTATACTTCTGTATTTAATGACTAACAAATGGCCTGCATGCTAATAAGCAATACAGTGGATAATAAGCAGGCTAATTGTATGTCACAGATCATGTCGCTATATGATAAATTAGCTCACAGATGTTATTCAAAGAAATGTAGGGTTAGTACAGATAAATTCTAGTTTATTCTAGTTATAATCAGAGGTAGAAGGCTACTAAGTAGATTAACTTTGTTACTGTGCTTAAGTACATGTTTCACATACTTTACTTGAATAGTTTAATTACAGGATACGTTTTACTTTTACTCCACTACATCCTATAACAACTATCTGTACTTTCTACTTCACTACATTCGCATTACATAACCAGAGTGGTGTGTAGTATTCCTGGTCGGTAATATCGCAACTTCCGGACTATTATGCATAGCTGCATGATTAGCTCTTGGTGTTGTAAAATGCTTAATCCTGCAGCAGGTGTTACATAAAAGTGACATAGTCAGGATGGAAAGAGAGAGAGAGAGAAAGAGACTTTTTTTAAACTATGACTTAAAGGCTATAATGAGCCGACAAAAGCTCAGTACTTTTGATACTTGTGTAACTTTGAAAGCAAGTACTTTTGTACTTTTATCAAGTTAAATTGTAAAAGGAGGAATTCTACTTCTGCTTAAACAATATTTTATCTACGGTAGTTCTACTTTTTCTCAAGTACAGGATTTGCGTCCTTTGCACACCACTGGTTATAATTAATGCTTTCTGCAGCTTACCCTCTCGCCCCTGCCGGATGAATAATTACAGAAATGAATGTTTTCTTTTTTATTCTGCTGTACCACTAATTCATGAGAAGTCATTGTGTTACTCATACTCACAAAGCAGGTCTTATATCAAGAGCCCTTTTGAATTCAAGTGTGTGACTTTTTTGTTATGAACTTGAAGAAATTCAGAGAATAATAAAATCAAGACTTTTTTTTGTAGTAATATAAGACTAACTTCAGTCCGATCCGGTAGATGTTCATAGCTTATTACATCACTATTGTAAGTCTATGGAGTCTGTGGAGGGATGTGTCGTCTAGCCTGCTTAAAATCTTCTTCAGGACTGATGATATGACTCTCTACTTTTCTCTCCCATGTGAGTTTAGATCCTATCGAAAAAATCGAACGCAGCCCTTGAGAGGACTCACCCCATCTTTCTTGTCTCTCTCCAGGGCGCCGTTGAGGAAATCCATGGCCACGTCTTCGTTCTCATCCAGCCACTGAATAACGAAGGGCTCGAACCACCTGCCGAGAGACAGATACACAGCGTTCAGTGTCGGGTATTCCTGCAGGATGTGCAGCTTTCGTCTGGGGGAGGACACTGATGGAGAAGCACACTCGATTTATTTTTTGTTTGCTTAGTGAAAAGACATTCTTATAACCATTTATCACGGCTGTGTTTGTAATCCTCCTCCCTTTGAAAAACCATGTGCTTAAAATTCATCCGGGTCCCTCTCGCCAGCTGGATGTCAGGTCACCCGAGTTATGCGCAGGTACCGAGGCCGAGCCTAAGCGTTCATGAATGTTTATAAAGGGACCTCCATCTGGAATCAGTGCCGCTTTAACCATTTTCCGCACATACTCAGGCCGCACTTCGTGACATCAAACTGGTTTCAATTACTGACCGCAGCCCATCTGCTGCCCTGCACTAAATATTGGCCCCCTTCTTTCCTGTCCATCACAGAAAAGCGACCCCTGTAGGACGGCTGCTGTGCAGATCTTATTCACATAGTCAATCATTTTCTGTGTGTCTGTGTTGGTTGCTTGAGATTTTCTGTGTTCCTGGAAAAAAATATCCACAGCTAGATTGTATTGTGTGGCATGGAAACAAAACCAAACCCTGAACTCGTCGAGTATCTGTTTTCCATCACATTATTTATTACAGGAGTTTCTCTTAAATTATTAATTTAATCTGTTCTCAGGCACTTAATACAGAGTGAAATATTCACCATTAAACACTTCTAGGTAATTTTAATGCCTGCAAAACAATGCAGATACTTTACTTACTTACTTATTTAGCAAGTCATATTGTGCATCTTGGATAACATCCTGAAATATTGTGATTGTGAGACTTTTATCATATTGCTCAATCACCCCTACTGTAAGATCATATGGGAAAACAATGCTACCGTATAACAGATGTACTGACATTGATGAATGGAGAAGAGACATAACACATAATATCCAGGGAAAAAGATGAACTTGAGTGGCGACAACAAGGAGCAACAAGGTCGCAGGGTATGATAAAGCCGCAGCTGAAATGGTAGTTACCCCGGACACTAATAAACCCGCTCACACAATCGGAGAACGTGCCATGGCTCAGTCTCTAGCGGCCTACACAAAAGGTGACACCGAGGATTGTAATGATGCCCTGCTCAGCTTGTGTTGTTCCCATGACATAAAAAAGCTGCTCCGCTCAAATAATGACTCCATAAATCCACAGATATGACCAGCGAGTTTATATACGACGACAGCAAGTCGTTTCTCATTAAAAGCCCCGGCCATACATCCAGCTGTAAATCAGTGGTGGAAAGGGGCGCCATTAAATATGACCCATCTGAGAAGTGGAGCGTATGCCACGAGATAGCAGCTGGGTGGAAAGAAGAAGAAGAAGAAAAAAAAGAAAAGGAAAAAACGCATGTGTGTGTGTGTGTTTGTGTGAGAAAGAGAGAGTTGTTGATGGTTAAGAGGTTAAGAAAAGCATGCTGGGAATTCACAGCTCACGGAGGTGCGAGTGTAAACACAACATGGCTCGAGAGTAATTAGTGAAAGCCATGGTGGAACACATTTCCAGGAGGAAACTGAATTTACTGAACATGCAAACATGCAAGCTATAAAAATAAAAAAGTCCAAGAATCCAAAAAGTGTTCGACACTAAGCCCTGATCAAGGGCACTACTTGGTGGGTGGAACAAAGGATGGATCGAACACCCTGCACAGTGCACTAGCTTTCAATTTAACGCTATTTGGGATTTAACCTGAAAGTTAACAGAGCTGATATTCTAAGGCAGAATAAGTGGAAATATAAAGTAAATCTGTTAAGTTTCTCAGGACTGTCCACCACCTCCATGGTTTATTCTCCTCACCTTTTGGCTACACAGTACCGCTAAGAGTTTAACACTACTTTTATTCCTGTTAATTACACTGACTGTCAGTCACCAGCTCTGCTAGTCGCGGTTAATTAGCTCTGTGGAAGGATATGCGATAGCGAAGCTAAATAACTGATTAAATACAGATTAGATACAAATATTTTATATTCTACAACAACTATCATTGTCAATTATCAAATGTCTGCAACGTCCAAAACCTGCATGTTTGTTCAGTGAATATGCAGCGTACACTCCCTGTGTGGTAGGTGGCAGTAGTGCAGCTTGTGTGGCCGTGATCTACCAAGAAGTTTTCCCAGCTTCTGATATGAGGGCTGTGGCAGGAAAAGAACAAGAAAACGATGCGGCAATCCCGTCTCCGCCATGGGTAACTGAGATCAGAGCCAATGAGAAGTGCTTGGAGGATGACAAATCCAGCGACTGGCTGAAAAGATCCAGCGACTGAGACGTGATGTGAACCAAAACAGTCACACTTGGCACAGGGGTTTGTAAGGCACTGGATTCTCACATTAAATCTGAAAAGCTCAAGGGCTAGACTATCACTCGAAAAAGTACTACACTTCTCAAATCGTTTGCTGCTATTGTACTAGAGAGGGTTTATCTACAGCAGATATGTCAACTCTAGCAAAACCTGCACTTCCTGCCACCAGTCATCACACTGCATTCAGAACTTCTGCTCAATAAACTTGCAGAGATTTTGTATATAATAAGTCAGTATGTGACCCGTCACCTCAAAACAGGGATTACAGTAACTCTCAATTTGGGTGATTTAAGAGATTCTAGGATCAATAAGCTCCATTGTGAAAGCAAGTTTATTACCGTATCATGTCCGGTTCCTGAGATATGGACAATGCGAGTTTGTAGCACCTGAGAAAATTATATTTATAGAAATTATATTTATAGAAAGTTTAAATAAGGATTCCATAATGGAGTCAAAACAGAGGGAACCCTCAACCTCATTGTGACCCCAAGACTTCCCTGCTACTCCTAAGATGAACATGGATTTATATAAAAAAAATACAAAATAATGTCCCGTTTGCCAGCTGGAGTAACCAGCTTAAATCATTCACCTGCAGTATCTGCTTTAAAAACAATCTTTAGGATTTAAAACTTTCTCAATTGTGTTGAAAGCTCAGGAAAAAAAAGATACAGTGGAACCTCGGATTACGAGCATAATTCGTTCCGGAAGCGGGAAAGGGGAGATGATTACCTACAATTCCGCAGCGCGCGAGAGAGAAAAAACGTTGGCTCAGTTGTGATGACGTGACGTCGGTGTCAAAACAAGAAGCGCATGCATGATACATGATACTCGGTGCTCGTAAACCAAGACAACGCTCGTTTTTCAAGTCAAAATTTATTAAAAATCTTTGCTCGTCTTGCGGAACACTCGTAAACCGCGTTAATCGTAATCCGAGGTTCCACTGTACTGACTTCAATTCGACAAAATTGAAGCTTTGATACGTTCCACTTACCATCCTCTATTGGCCATAACACAGAACTAACCTGTGTGAATTAATACCTGAATTGATATGATGACTCATCTGATGGTGAATTTACTGGACTGACTCTACATATATAGTTTTTATTTCATTCATGAGAAGGCAGTTATGTTGTGCTAATCTTCACTGAATATTTCCGTTATCTAAAATCATTAAAAGTCAGTGTATAATCTATCTGTCTATCTGTCTAGGAACCTCTGTAGTTAACTAGGGACTGTGGAGCGGGTGGGTGTCGCAATTTGGGAACACTAATTAGCCTAATCTGCATGTCTTTGGACTATGGAAGGACTGGACTGGAGTACCTGGAGTAAACCCACCAAGCAGAAATCGAACCCAGACCCTGGAGGTGCAAGGCGACAGTGCTAACCGCTAAGCCTCTGTGCCACCTCAGTGTACAATAATTATAAGATTTTGTTCAGTCTCCTTTAGCTTTGAATACAGCACACATTGTGGTGCTTCCAGAATGACTGATGTGATAACCTGGTGATTCAGTACATTCAGGTCGTCAGCTGATATCATTTTATTGCCCCATAACGTTGCTGAGTCTCGACCTGATCGACTGAAGCAACTCCAGATCATTACACTGACTCCAGAGGCTTGTACAGTGGACACTATACATGATGGAGCATCGCTTCATGCACTTCCCTTCTTACCCTGACACGCCCATCACTCTGGAATAGGCTCAATCTGGACTCATCAGGTCACATGACCTTTTTCCATCGTCTTTATTATTCCTAGCAAACCGAAGCCTTTTCTCTGATGAGTCTCACAACCGAGTGGGTTTCTTATGGACACACAGCTGTTTACTCCCAATCCTGTGAGTTCTCATCACATTGTGTATGTATGGAAATGCTCATACTTTCACTATTAAACATGACTCCCATGCTACATTCATGATTGTTTTCTCCAATCACATTTCTTCCACAGAGTCGACGGTTCAGCGCTATTCTTCCAGGTATCGATAACGTGTTGGAGGATTCTAACTCATTTCAGATCTCCTCAGTTGTTTTCTTTGCTTGATGCAGCCCAATAGTTTGACCCTTCTGAAATGGTGACTTATTCTTTTGGCCAGGCAGTGTGTTTAACAGTGTGGTAATAAGCTCTCTACCTCACTCAAAGTGAAAACTCTCGCACCCTCTGCTCAGGTGTGTTTATGAGTTTTCACCTTGTACAGTACGGTACAGCCAAATCACAGCCTCACTCGTGTCACTACAAAGAAAAAATTACAAGTGCTGTATAAAGTAACCAAATGAAGCAAGCAGGAGCGCAGCTTGAGACAATAAATGGAATAACACCGTCCCAGCACGTTGACGCGCTGCAGAACTGCCGTCGCTGGCACTCCGACGAGCACTGTACAATTTTTTCCGCTCACAGGGATGTGGTTTACAGGAAGAGTCAAAGTGTGTGTGTCAGATATTAGAGCGTATACTTCAGACCCAGCAGTAAGAGTTCATCTTGACGCATGACTCATTTTACAAAAAACATATTTGTGTGAGTGTGTGTGTGTGTGTGTGTTCAGATGTCTCCATATGTGTTTGTGTGTTGAAAAAAATCAGACTCATATTATGTGATGATACCCTCGAATTTTCTGTGATATGATCGGATTGTATTGTGCAGTCGTCCAAGTTGTGACCAACTTTGTTCAGTACTGTACAGTTCAGTCATTGTTTTGGTATATGAGCGGTTGTGCGCTTCTTGTTGCAAAATTTGTTCATGTCAATAGAAAGCCAAGCAATGCGAGTTTACATATTTACATATGACTTTTCGAGATGCTTTTGTATGCAAAAATAGGATTATAGAATATATTGGTAATATTTTTGAGTGGCTGGAACGGATTATCTGCATTTACATTATTTCCAATAGGACAATGCGTTTCACAATACGAAATTTCACCTTAAGAACTCGCCTCCGGAACTGATTAACGGTGGGACTTACTGTACCTTTCTTTTACAAAATATGATGATGTAGCAATGGACTGTTTTTTAAAAATGTACACAGATGTATATTTTTAAAAAGCAGTCCATCGGTCCGTCATCATATTTTGTGTCCAGATAAGGCATCATGCTAGACTATAGAAGTTTCACAAACTGTAATCGATGTATTATTGTTGCACTCTTTCTTTTCAATTGTTCCTTTTTGAATTAGAATAAAACAAAAATCATCAGCTTGCTACACACCTGTCTCCTACTGTACATGAGTGTTGAAGAAAATTATGAACAAAATCTTTCTGAAAATAGTCATGCATGATGAGCACATCCTGGTAACGGACTTCAATTAGGTTGTTAACGATTATCTTACGAAAACACAAGCTAGCTGAATTTTTTTAAAATAGATTTGAGGCACGTTATTCCATAAGCAGTGGTTACTAATGAAATGTGAGCACTGTTAAATATGTATTAGACAGACGTTGATGTGAATCCTGTGCTACAGTGTCTGGAATTTGAGCTGACAGTCCGCTTAGTGACGACATGTCAACTCTTCAGATTCGCGCGTCGTGGTGTTTCTCGCGCCGGTGAGATTGATGGTAATAAATAGCACAGCGCGGGTTGAGTTTCAAGCCAGGACGACTCAACCTGTCAGTCAGAGGATACACACACACACACACACACACACACACACACACACACACACACGAGTAGGAGTGTCTCCTCTCAGCAAGAAAGCAATCCTACTCGAGTGTGTGTGTGTGTGTGTGTGTGTGTGTATCCTCTGATTGACAGGTGAGTCGTCCTGGCCTGAGACTCAACCCGCGCTGTCAACCCACCCCTGTCTCTCTCGCCGCTGTCTCTAACGGATTAGACGCCGTTTTGGTGCTAAGAGTCGAAAACAGGGCAGCATGCAATGGCAAAGTGGGCTCGGAGAGATGATGGGTAATTCTGTGTGTGTGTGAGATAGAAAAATAGGGACCAGGGAAAGCATGTGTGTTTACAGAAAACAAAGTGTGTGTGTGTGTGTGTGTGGTCACTCTAATTGGCAGTTCATTTAGCTGGAGGTCATCAGGTGTGTCCGAAACAGATGGCAGCTGACGTGACGCTTTGCTGTCTAATAAATCAGTTGTCAATAAGGCAGCGCTGAAAGAAATTGGTTAGAGACGGGCTTCAAATGATGTGATACATCACCACGTTGCTAGGATACAAACGCGCGCGCACACACACTCACACACACACAAAAGTCCATTAGAGCAAACGGAATAACGTATCATTGAGAAAATAGAGTGAATATCCCGCAGCTATAATAACTATTTCTAATTATTTGTCCACAAACTGCTCCCTCTCTTTCCCAGGTGATTTATTTTACAGGCTGGCTGAAATATAAATACAACTGCAAAGGAAACCAACTGTACATTCTGCTTTCCATCATAAGCAAGTGCAAACATTTCATTTTGACATTCCAGACACTACAGAGCAGACGCTGAGGCCACGCCTCCGTCGCTCTGACTGAAGCACACAGGCCACGCCCCCACTATATATAGATATGTGTGTATCTCTGAGATTTAGAAGTAATGAGCCATATTTGAGGCACATTTGAAAAAGATTGAGAAAACGGGTAAAGTCTCAAAGACGGCTCATTTCTGTACATCGTTGAGAAGAAGCAGAGGCCACGCCACAGTCAAGACACCATTTTTACAGACGCATACAGTCTAAGACAAAGACACCATAGACACGCCTCCCTAATTAGGATACCTGAGCATGTACAGAGGTCACGCCATGTGATTGTATTTACGCAAAGAAAATATATTTCTCTATATATTGTCAATATATTGAATGATTTAGTGTTCTGATCTAAAGATATAAAAAATGTACTGAATAATATATTGTATTAATATATTACAATATAATGAAAAATACATAAGGAATTGACACTTTTCATATATTGAGAAATATATTTAAATATATACCTTAATGTATGTAATTTTATATTTAACAATATAGTTCATAATATATTGAATTTGATTAAATATATATTTCTTTATAATATGGTTATGGCTCATTTGCTTATGCATGAAACAAGACATGAGAAATAATATAGTTTTATTGAACATATCAAAAATCCTCAGTTAACAGCATACAGTGATGAGCCACAACAAACACCACCTGAGACCAGTCAGTGTCCATACTGTCCTCTGTCCACCACAACATTAAAACCAGCAGGTTAATAATATAAAAAAATACTACACTTTACTATTACCACTAATATGTGAATCGAGCCAATGCGTAAAAATAAATACATAAATGGAATAAATTTAAATGCGCAAAATACAATAAACAGTTTTTATTGTGTAATAAATGTACAATTCACACAATATAATAGATAACAGCAAAACCTGGCAAATCAAGACACTAAATGATAAAGATATGAAGTGTCACACTGCTCAACTTAAAGTATGATTTATACAGGAGTTACACAAAGTCCACAGCATTGTGACGATCTTCCTGTGAAAATAATCAGTCAAAAAGGAGGCGAACATTTTTTAAGAGAACATTTCCAGACCTGTTCTTGTAAGGGCTACAAGAACAGGGCTGGAAAAGTTCTCTCTCACCAGCTACAGTCAGTCTTCTCTTGTGGTGGATGTCCAACAAGTTTGTCCAAAGTCTGCAACTCCTGAAGCTGCTTAGTATCTAATGGAACAACAAAAAATCTATTAAAACATTTGAAATTTACCTAAACACCATTCAGCTACTCCATTCCCAACTGTCTGAAGGTTGAGAGGTGGGCTTGAGCTTGAGCTCGTCAGCTGCTGCTTACCTGACTGATGATGTGGTGCTGATGGAGACTCCGGAACATTCTCCAGCAGTTTCTTTGTTGAGATTGTTGTTCTCCTCAAACGTTTCTGAAAAGAACCCAGTTAAAGCAAAGTGTATATAATTACCAAGATAATCATTCCACAAACAAACATATTGGTCTTTATTTATAGAATATAATTAACTGATGTCTCTGAAGTTACACGTTCTGGTCACTGCTGTTAAACACTGAACACTCTATAATAAAACTACTGGTTTTCAAAAACTGATCATGCAGTAACATTAACTTACTATTAAAAAAAAATAACTAACTTAATATGTCAAACCACACTGGTTAACTTAGGACCAGCCGAATAATAATACTGTAACCATCTAACAGATTTTTACCATAAAAAACAAACAAATAAAAAACGAAACAGCAACTTTCAGACTCACTAGTGTTAGTTACCTAGACATGCTAATCCACATGCTAATCCACATGCTAAACCACATGCTAATCCACACACAGATTCATAAAAATTTTTATTCCTCCTGCAATTTAAGAACAAACATGAGCTGCGTAATTTTCAGCTAAAATAAACTACATGTTCTTTGACCACAGACTCTGTGGTTTTAACTTTAACATTTTTAACATTCTATCGTTTTTTTAACATTCTGTCTCCTTCTCAATAATAACTACGAACTTAATTTTAAATTCGGCGCGAAAAAGTAAAACCCACCTTCACCGTCTGTTTTGTCTTCTTTGTCGTCTTCTTCATTTTTATCTGCGACAGGCAAAGTAGACGGTGCGCTACCGCCACCTAAAGGTCTGGATGAATGATACTTGGTAAAGTGTTTTTTGCTGACTTGACACCGAGGCCTGACGATGTCCTGCTTGGAGCATGTGTGGGAGAAATTGTGGGAAATTATTAAACTAGTCTTTTATCAGTATTTATTAGAATCTACATGTACTGTTGGTTTAATTTGGTTGGCCATGAGAAAATGTTAAACGCATAAATGTATAATCAAAAATAGGTTTGGCCTTAAATGATAAGTGTATACAGAAATCACTGAACACAAACATTATCTCGTTGCTTCACTTCTTGATAAAAATATGTTCTGTATGTTGTATTTTAGTTCTTTATTGGTAATGACATTTATACATAATGTAGAGTAGGTTTGCCATTTGCCAGTTTAATTTTAATAAATTAATTGGCGTGTACTACACGTTTGTAAAAGGTTAGCCATGTTGATCGACTAGGGACATATTTGTGTACTGTATAATAATATGACTTGTGGTTGGATTATTATTATTATTTTTTTAATAAAGCTAGATTTCAAAATAAAACATTTATATATTACAAAACAATTCTGTAATGGAGTTTAGTCATTACCAACCTACATATCTACATATCTTTATTGAACATATGGTTGATTAAAAGAGAAACTTCCTTTGATACTTTAATTTTGCAATTCTAAAGCAGAAAGTTCAAATAATTTGCACATTGCAGTGTTTCCCACAGGTGTGAAATATACCTGCGGTGTGAGATTTATTTAATTTTCTATTAATTTCACATTTCAGAGATCCAACCTACTAACCCTTCCCTCCATGAAGAGTAAGATGAAGTATATAAAAAAAAATACTGTATAAAATTGTGTAGATGGCACTGTGTGTCAGAAAACCCTAGCACTTAAATCCCAAAGCATTTTAGCCATTCTTTGCATTATTATGTTTTAATAAATATATATGAGTCAGGATTGTGTAATATAAAGTGGCATTTTGTTTCAGCACGACCTTGGTAATATAATGAACTCAATTTAATTTCAGTTTAATTAACTATACACACATGACTGAGCAAATAGTTTAAAAAGGATCATATAGCCAAGAAATAGAAGAGATTTATAAGATCATGTGTGACCATACAGTATAATAATAATAATAAGAAGAAGAAGAAGAAGAAGAAGAAGAAGAATGCATACATTAATTATGCAGTCTAAAATAAAGTGACACCTGATGAAAACCCTCGCTGTCAGGAAACATACAGTTTTTATAAAGGACGTAACATATAATAATATGCGCATTTTGTGAGTGCTACATTTTTGCATCATCATTCCGGTAGTAGTAAAATGTACATTTTTTAAAAGTAATGATGAGTTTAATTCTACATGACATATCAGAAATGTAAAGTTTACAAGCACTTTGTGTGTATCTCTGAGATTTAGAAGTAATGAGCCAAAATCTCTTTCACGTCTCAAAGACGGCTCATTTCTGTATATGTGACTCGCACACAAGACAAATATAAACCATCTCTGAGATTTAGAGGTATTGAGCCACCTTTGAGAAGAAAGCGCCTGAATCTCATTCAAGTCTCAAAGACGGATTATTTCTGTCTAGGAGATAAAGAAGAGATTAAGATGAGATCTCTAATTGGAGTTTACTTAATCAGAGCACACCGAGAAAGTAAAAGTGTGTGTATAATTCTTAAACATGCATAAAGTTTCAATAATGTTACAATAAAACAATTATAAGTATAAATATGATGTTTTTTGTCTGCATTGCAATATATATATGGTCCATTCATATATCACAATATATTAATAAATATAAGCACTAGTTTCCTATGTATGGTAATTTATTATTTAATATATTGCATTATATTTTACAATATATTGGCATATTTTTTTTTCCTGTAAGAGTGTGACAGAAATGAAACCACACCTCCTTTTCTGGACAGGTATAGGTACAGAGTTCATGCTTGCTTGATAAGAGCTAAGATGAAACAGTCACGCGCCTTAACTAGGAATGAGACACAAAGCCACACCTTCTTCTTTGAGCAATTTCTGCAACCTCTCCCCTTTCACTGCGACAGAAATCAAACCACACCTCCTTCTCAGGAAGGGTACAGGGGCTACATCTCCTTGACTAGGAATAAAATGCAATAGCCACGCCTCCTTTACTATGAATGAGCCACACCTACTTTAAACAGGTACAGAAACCACACCTATCTTACTCAGACTATGGCATAGCCGAAACACTTTCTGGACTAGGAATGAAAGACACATGCACCATGGCTACTTCCACTCAACTAAATGATCAAATCTGATTGGTCGATTTGGTCGAAACCCACATCTAACAGCTGGAAGATATAAAAGCAGAAACAAGAGGGAAAACTGATAAACAACAAAGGGCTACAATGACAATCTAAGCTCAGTGTGAACCTCTGCTGAGAGTGTGCTAACCACACACACACACACACACACACACACACACACACACACACACGCACACACGGTGAATCCCATGACATCCGAATCATCTTGGATTTCTATAACCTTTGTTTTAAGTGAAGGACAAACAGATGAAGACAGATAGTGAGCGCGTGTGTGTGTGCATGTGTGTGTGTAAGAGATAGAGAGAAGAGCTAGTTTACTCACAGAGAATATTCCGGAGGCGTCCCCTTGAAGGCCGGGAGATCCCGCACGTACTCGTTGTAGAACCATTTGACTTTGAAGTGCAGATTCATGTACTCGGTGCTCTTGCATAGCCGATGTTTCTCGTGCTCTGCGTACAGACGAGCAAGCAAGACAAAAAAAACTTACCACCAGCTCATAGTTTATTCATTAAAACTCGCTTCATTTTAATTTTTTTAATTCCTTCTGATGTATACCAGGCTTCTGTAGCCAGAAACGTACCCAAATCATGCTAATAAAACTTAATGGAGCTGATTAGCGCTGCATGGCTCAGTCGTAACACGCTAATAGTTCGCTTTATTATCCACTTTATTATTTTTGGATTCTACACGAATAGAAGTGGTGCGAGAGGTGACATGGGATTAAAAGGAATATATGGACACTGTACTTAACATTCCCCTGTTTCTGTATGCTAGCTCTTCCTAATACATTTGAACTGTCTGTCTGTCTGCTAATGTCAGTGTTTCTGTCTAAATGTCTGTAACTCTCTCTGCTAATGTCTGCGTTTCTATTTGCTAATGTCTGTGATTTTTTCTACTAATGTCTGTGTTTCTGTATGCTAACATGTGGTTCTATCTGCGATGTGATTCTGTATTTAAACTTTATAAGTGCGCCACTATGCAGATTTTCCAATGCATGTATTTCTGTTAGCTAATGTCTGTGTTTCTATTAACTAATGTCTGTGGTTATGTAAGCATATTTTAATTGAACAAATTTATGCATGCAGTAATATTATAGAAAACTATTAATCTTTCTGATTTTGATT
>JAQQZT010000038.1:1997951-2008687 GCA_030068275.1 Clarias platycephalus | reverse complement strand
ACACACACACACACACACACACACACACACACACACACACACACACACACACACACACACACACACACACTCACTCATGCACACACACTAAAATTAAAAGAAGCTATGTGTGTTCAAAAGTCTCAAACCTTAAATAAAACAGTGAGAATGAAATGTAGGACAGTAAACTCCATCTATTAATCTGTTTATGTGTTTGTTTATCTATCCATCCATCCATCCATCCATCCATCCATCCATCTGTTCTTCCATCACTTTATCGATTGCTTTGTTTACCTACAGTATCCATCCTTCCACTCATGTAATCTACCCACTCTCCCACCCATACATTTAGCTATTTGTCCATTAAATCCTCCATTCCAGCCACCAATACATATTAAAATTGACCATCACCTATTAATTAACTTATTCTTCTGCCCATCCATATAACCCTCTATCGAGCCTTACATTCATCAACCATCAACCATCCAGTGGCCATGTTCATTCAGCCATCCATCCATCCATCCATCCATCCATCCAACCCTCCATCCATCCAACCCTCCATCCATCCATCCATCCATCCATCCATCCATCCATCCATCCATCCATCCATCCATCCATCCATCAATTCATCCGTCCATCCAATGAACAGTCCATCCATCCATCCATCCATCCATCCATCCATCCAATGAACAGTCCATGCATCCATCCATCCATCCATCCATCCAGTCAGTTACCCATCCATATATCTATTTATTGCCTTGTTCATGTATATATCTATTCATCCATCTATCCATCAATTTGTCCATTAAATATTTAGTCCTTAATCTATCCACCAATACAGTACATATATCAATTGACCAACACTGTTGCCTATTTATCAACTTCTATCATCCATCCATCCATCCATCCATTCAATACTGCCCTGTTCTATTCACTCATCATTGAGTATTTATACACCCATTCATCCATGACACAATTCATAATTTTTTATCCTCCTATTTCATCATCCATCCAGTCATTAGTGTGTTGGTGTTAAGTACTCTTGTTAAGTGGGACTCACCTCACACACACACACACACACACACACACACACACACACACACACACACACAGATAGAGAGAGAGAGAATTTTCGCACTGATATCGGACACAAACCCATCCATGTGGAGTTCAGTCCAACCCGCTCTTTACACACTGATGAGATTTTCACACAGAAAACATTCAGCATCACATCCTTATAAACAAAATCATCCTCATCATCTAACAGCCTGGTGATTCTTTTGATTTATTTTACATTCATCAAAGATTTGAGCTGTTGACTGAGACAATGCGTGATTATAATAAATGATTGCAAATTATTATTCATCAGTCACATTAATAGTGCTGAAGTGGTAATATAAATATGTTTATGATCACTGAATATCATCATGAATAAATAATAACAAACATTCCTTTATAAATCTTTTCAACTCTAATGATTAAATGAATAATTTATCATATTGTTACTCATCTATTTCCAAACAGAGCTTTTCAAAACAGACCTTTATACTCTTGAGCTGTCCTTCTGCTGAACCTGTACACTTAAAGGTTTCCCCATGAGAAAGATTACTAAGCACAATCCTTTTAGGTGAATACAAATCCTCATTTACTCAATAAATGCTTTAAGAACACAATGGACCAGTACCAAAAACTAAATGTAAAATGTCTGGACAGGTTCTAGAGATTTCTTATGCTATATAAAATTTCTTAATAGTTTTATTCAGTTAATACCCAAAGCACATAGTATTCTTCGACGGTCCTTTAGGGGTTATTTTGAGTCTTAAGAATGCTGAGTTTTTAAAAATAGGATCTCCATGGAGATGTCCTTGGAGAGGGTTGTACATGGGATCTTTAAGGATCCTCTCAAAGGGGCAAATAGGTTCTTATGACTATTCCATCTGAGTTTCTCCAGTGTGCAGTCACACAGCTTTGATCATTCTCCCATGCAGAAAAAAATACAGAACAATTTGCAAAATCTACAAACTCAAAGACTTTCATAAAACTGCTCAGCAAGAAAACAAATAACAATAATATTAGATTCAATTAATAAATTATACAACAGTTCTGATTTCATGAGAAATATTCCATGAGTGATGATATAAAGCATAACAGCACTGGGACGTTTAACTATTTAGCTGCCTGACAAAACCCACATTCACAACCAGTCACAGAAGCACTTTCAGTAAAAAAAAAATCTTAAACTTTCTGTGATTCATCATTGGGTCCATAATGTTCCTGGACTCTGGACATCTGTTTGCAGCTGCACCACTGTCAGCGCTGATGTTATAGCAAAGTTCTGACCAATTATAATCCAGAATTCAACAGCACTGTGGTGTATTATTTGCTAATTAATTAATTAATCAACCACTGAGTCTTGATGACGCTGCAATTACTTTAATATTACTTAGAGTAATTAAGTGGTAATCATCACACCATGTGAATTAAAAATGTTTTAGACAGAAACAGACTTTTCAGATGGATGATGTGTGTATGTCTCAGTGATAAACAGTGTATCCAGGTAAATCAGAGCTTGAAGACATCGATGATCCTGCTAATTAGCCACGACTGAGAACCGATGATTAATAAACACTCAGTCAGTGGGTCTGGAGGGGGAAGGTGGATCTCTGGGGCTTTCAGTAAAGTGTTCACGTTTGGATACATGACTATGAGAATGTGCTTTTATAAAGACTTTATATACATTTTATTCATTAAAATACAAACGAGGTTCATCCTGAATTGAACTACTGTAGATTAAAGTTTGAAAGGAATGATTACATGTGATATTAAAATGAAAGAAATCAAAATTTTTTTTAAATTAAACATGTAAATCTTAATAATCAGTATCTTTATCTTTTCTTGTATTTGTCTGCTTGTTTTTGTTCAATGCGAAGTCTACGTATATAAGCAAGAATGCAGCGTGTCCTGCAAATATGTGCCACTGCTTGTCAAAAGGCAAGTTCTAACAAACATCTGTTTTTATAGGATTATGGTGATGAATGTTGGTTGGAGAGGCCCAAACAGACTCTATAATCGCCCCTGCTTATGTCCACCAGTTAATCTCTAACGGAACACTTCACCTCATCATGAATTCAGCAGAACACTTTACCTGGCATCACATGCTGGCAGCCCGGGGCGCATTAATCGGAGAGCAGTGCCAGCGCATCAAGCAGCTCACCGCACTGATACAAGCCTCAGCTGCCACACAGCCAGCGCCACTGTCCCTGTCGACAACCGGCCTCATTACACACCGGGGTTTCTTGTTTCAGTGCTCGCTCTACTTCTCTTGTCAGGACAGGATTCCTGTATCGCACCTCTACAACCTCCTCACTCTCACCTGGGCTACTCATAGATGGTTTTCTACACACACAAAGAAAAACTTCCAATCTGCTGTAAAAATTCACTCAGATTTTCATGTCATGTGTTCAGATCATGTGCTCCATCGCTGAGAAGCTTAAGTATTGCATCCACTGCAACATACAGTACGATGAAAGCGCAAGCTTCAGAGGGGTGGGACATCAGAGGAGGCTTCCTTACCCACCTCACAGGGGGAATCAAACTCCGAGTTAATGCCCTCAACTGTGAGAGCATCTCCATCCTCATTACAGTTACAAACAAGTTACCCATTGTCTTCAGATTCCCATTCATGCAAACTCACTCACTCACTCACTCACTCACTCACTCGCTCACTCCCTCACTCACTCACTCCCTCACTCACTCACTCATCTTCTATAGCGCTTTATCCTGTATTCAGGGTCACGGGGGACCTGGAGCCTATCCCAGGAGGCTTAGGGCACAAGGTGGAGTACATCCTGGACAGGTCGCCAATCCATTGCAGGGCACACACACACATGCACACAAACTCACACACTCATTCACACACTACAGGTAATTTGGGAACTTCAATTAGCCTAAATTGCATGTTTTTGGACTGGGGGAAGGAAACCGGAGTACCCGGAGGAAACCCACCACAAGCACGGGGTGAACATGCAACCTCCATGCACACAGAGATGGGAATCGAACCTGGTCGGGAATTGAACCCGGACCTTGGAGGTGCAGCGCCACAGTGCTAACCACTATACCAGTCTAATAAAATCCTGCAAAAAAGCTGCACTGTATTTTTTGCAGCATGAACAAACAAGCATGAACAAACCAAACCAAATCAAACAGCCAACACACCAAAACTATCAATTTCTTTATGATTCAGACATAAGTCATTGAGCAGTAGGAGTGAAAAAGGCATGTTTTCATCTAGTGCCTGAATATAAATGGGTCACTTTTTCTAAACCAGAAAAACTTTAATGTTACTTTGCTTTACTTCTTCATCCATGAAGCTTCCGGCTGTTCCAGAGTCAGTGGGGGAAGATACGGAAACCACCGGGAAGTGTGACAAACAGATGGGGAGAGATGACCTCTCACCTGAGTGAAGGAGAACTTCTCTGGATGGAACGTACACGCCATACAGTCCGTCCTTCCTGCGCTACTCTAAGTTTGACATGGCTTATCTCCATTCTACACATTCTGCATTTTGGTCAAGCTATGAGGAATATGAGTAAATCGATTTCACTGGAAATACCTGTGTATACCAGTTTATTCTGAAGAATATCACTGAGACTGTGAGGAAAGACCAGTTTCTATGAACAAATGAATGAACAAATAAACAATATTATTGTTATTATTATTATTATTATTATTATTTATTATTATTATTATTATTAATAATAATAATAATAATTATTATTATTATTATTATTATTATTATTTATTATTATTATTATTATTATTATTATTATCTATTATTATTAAGAACAACAACAACGACAATAATAATAATAATACATTTTATATTAGAATGTATTCATACAATTTATAAAAAAGCTAACTATATATATTGTATATTATCAATAGTGTTTTTTTTTCACAATTTAATTTAAAAAAATTGTTTATTATTACCCATTTTTTGAAAATGAAAGAAAAAAGATATCTTTTCTTGGTTAAGCTAAATAAACAATTTGTTGGAAATTTAAGTATTTACTTAATCACAACATTCTATTTCTTTTGTACGAAGGTTTTGAGGCCCCTTAGTTCTACATTGAAAATGAAAATTAATAATGTAAATTAGATTTTAAAAATTGGAACTTTTTTATGTGAAATGCTGCAAAGTCCATAAACATACAATTTAAACATTGGTTGTTTTTGTAACAACCTGTGCAGCGACCTCATTTCCCCTCTCGTCTGTTCCAACCACTCAGCATCCAGCATCAGCAGTAAACTACAGTAATCACCTGCCGGATCATCTGTCATCATCTGCACCTGTCTCTCACTGGTTCATGCCTTGAATTAGATGTTTTTTATGCTTAAATGATTCATAGGTCACTGTCTGGATTAACAAACAAAAAAAACATTCCTCTGAAACTCCTCAAGTACTCGTCCTGAACTGAAAATGAGATACAAAAACGTCTTTCAGACAAGTACTGTAGTGAACTATTCTTCAAGAGTACATTTAAGTCTGGATCTTTGGTAGCAAAAAATGAAGAAATGAGGGACGACTCGGGACTTGACATAACCCTGTCTGGTTAACGAGTGAATGCTAACAGTAATAATTGTGCAGAACACAGTTCCGGATTCATTAGTGCTGATTTGTTGCTCATTAGAAGGCATTAGGCGAGTGTAATGGGCACCTTATAGACTGAGGAGTTACAGATGAAACACATTGAGTCAATCAAAACACATAGAGAATGTTACACTCAGGCCTGAGGATCATCACAACAACACCAGCAGGCGAAGATACGCACGAGTCCAAACGGCCAAGTCCACTGCCAAGAGCTTAACGAAATGTGATGTTGAGCCACCGTTACCACCAACAAACACCATCTGTGAAGCCTTGTTCCCATTACATTCCCTCCGAAACCAATAAAGGAGACGCCAAACTGATTTATACTGCTTTATAAATATTCATAGAAATACAAAAATGACCCATAAATGTGCTCATAACATTTACAGTACATAGCCTGATACAGCTATAGTCATTTATCACAATGCTTTACAGTTCATAACCAGTGTCTATAATGCATTCTGTTAAACAACAGAACACTTTTTTATAAATAATGGCATGGAATGATGAAATAGAGTCCCCGATGACATCTCAAAGCTGATTATTGCTCCAAAGCAGCACACAATGAACTGTTTTATTCCACTTTTATACTATAGGGATTTAACACTGATTGCAGTTTGTTCATAAAGAATAAACAAACACATTGGACGTTTATCCATTTTCTTTTAGCTAGTTTGTATTCTATGGTGCTTAAGGTATCTATTTAGCACGACTTAATTTTCTCCATGCTTGAGTGAGTTTTTTGTGATTTCTGTAAGCATATGGTAAATGTTAATTTTTCATGTTTACCAATCATCAGTCTTCTGACCAATGAATAATGAAGTTTTCAGTCCTACACACCCCTCAGCTGCTTAATTATTTACTTGGTGAAACTTACAGTAATAGCAAATGAGGCAAAATGATTCATTTCAGTCTAATTCTGAGTTGGGGAGAATAAAGTGACGTAAGCTTTCCGTTTGGCAGATGGTTTTATTTCTAATGTACTGTAGAATCAAGTCGAGTGTAGAGCTGAGAAATGGAGGGTGAAGCACCTTAATTAACATGCTCCTGAAATCTATAGAGCATTTTGTACCTGTACCTCTACTACACCAGGGGAGAGGCTTTAACGTTCATTACTTCTGGGAAAACAATTAAAGTTTTGAATCATGATTCACAAATGATTAATAAAGAGAGAAATCTGCATTATGTGTACAATTAAGTGTTGGAATGAATCATGCCTAGTGTACATTTATTCCAACTGAGAAGAAATTTGCTAATGTGGAAGAGGGAGGAGTTTCGCTTTGTTGTCTTTCTAGTATGACTTAATGGATTCTATTTTTTTTTTTTAGCAAATAGGAATAAATATAATAATGTCACTGACTTTAAACAACTTTAACTTTTTACACCATCTCCATCATTAAGAGTCAACATGCATTCAACATGCTTATCCTGTACAGGAAAGCCTGGATCCTATCCCAGGGGACTCAGGACATGAGGTGGGGTACACCCTGGACATGATTCCTGTCCATTACAAGGCATGCAAGAAGACAAATGGGCACTTTGGAAAATTTGCCTAATCTGCCTGTCTTTGAACTGTTGGAGGAACCCGGTGAAAATCCACCAAGCATAGGGAGAACATGAAAGCAGACCTGAGGTGGGACCCGAACCCAGCGATGTAAGGCCACAGTGCTCAACACTACGTCATCCTGCCATCTTAAGGGTTAACAATATTATTTTATCTGCAGTCCTACTTAGGTTTTTTGCAACGCATTCAAGGACAGTCTCCAATACAGCAGGTGGCAGTATGCACCCAGTTGGTTTGTGATCCACCAGTATACATAAAGAGAAGAAGTATACAAGAACATAAATCTCTGACCAATGTCGACCCTGTCACGTGCCTTCCTACTTTACCAGGTGAACGTGGTCAAGCCTCACCTTGAGTAAGTGGTAACCTGCTGGAGAACATGTTGAGCCATTCCCAGGCATGATATGGAGTGTTGACATTAGGTAAATGTACTGGAGTTTGGGCGCCATGCTCAAGACTGTAATGTGAAAACACCAAGGGTTGACGTGTGGACATGAAAAATAGCATTTAAATAGCAAGTGTGTACCCCATGCGCCGTATCCCCTGTGTTTGATTTCTGAGCGTGATGTGCTCAGTGAGAGCATGGTAGTTTGTTATGCACTGACAGCATGGTTTTGCGTTTTCATGCAGACAAAGATTATTATGTTTTTTTTAGGCAGAAAGAAAAATAAAAGAGGAAAACAATGATCACATGGTACCGGAGGAAGAAACATGAGACGGCAATAGAAAAGAAGCATCCGTGCATTTGCACTCAATCTGTGCAAATAACTTTTTTGGATCCACACTTAGGACACCATGCCTTTAATTTTTAATCCCCTATATTGAGAACTTCATTTCCCTTCAGGTATTTAGCCATATGTACTGTATATTAAATTGATTGACGTTGAGGTGCTTTGCACTGAGGTGAGTCAAGTGAGATGCTTTTAACCTCAGCTGTCACATTCTGCCTCTTTATGCCCTAAAGAAGGTCTCTGACCGAAAAGCTTACTTTGTTTAAAAACTTTTTTTGCACAGATTGAGTGTGAAATGAAGGAAAAACAACTTTAAAACACTGCTGTAAGTGTGGACTAGGCTTTAGAGACATGAGATGTATCCCAGTGATGACTCTGCAGCTGTCTGACATCATCAGTAACGCAGATGCTTGTCTTGAGTTATAAAAACTTCATTGTACAGGATACCATCAGGATTAAAGGAGACAGGCAAGTGAAGAAATACTCTACAGTTGGAAAAGTCTTTGGTGAAAACTCTTTCCTCGCTAAGCTTCATCACCTTCCAGTTCCATTACAGCTCCAGAAGGTCTGGGCAGGATGAAGATCGTTATAGTCTAAAACAGTGCGCTATACTACACACCGCGTATTGCACCTGTGCCCATATACAGCGCCATTACAGCTTCAGCCACTGACTCAGATCTAATTAGCTTTGGCGTCCCGCTGTGTGACCTCGTTTACACCCTGGAAACCTCAAAACACCTCAATTTCGTTTAAAGCCCATTTGGTGCACCGTGATTTGTTGCGGTCCTCAGAGCTTGCTCCTTCTCTCTCTCACTCTTCCCTTCAGTAACTTTTAATATCTCACTCTCCATTCTCTCTCTCTCTCTCTCTCTCTCTCGTTCTCTTTCACTCAATAGAGAAATGCTCCAGGCGAAACAGATGACATCAGATACGAGGTGTTAGCCTCCCGTTGCCTGGTTACAGCCGTGACCTTTCCCCGTATTCATTTTCTTTTTCTACATTTTCTCCACACTCTGAGGATTTCCGTAAATCATGGAAATAAACGCGTCCATTCGTTCATCACTTTTATTCTTGTTTTCTTAAACGTAATTAACAATTGTTTATAAAAGTAACATTGTGTGTGTGCATGTGTGTATGCATTTTCGAACTACTGCCCAAGCAATAAGCATAAATGATAGCCCAAACAATACAGAACAACAGAAAGCAACTTATTCACAAAACTATTCATCGTTCACAAAATAATAAAGTGTCGAGTCAGTGCTGTTCTGTTTATTCCTCCATTATTTAAGACGATACTAGACTAGAACCTCACATTTACGGTATGTAGAGTCTTTTGTATGGAAGATCTCAAGCCACATGAATCTTGGCACCTGAGATTGAACACAGGATTAAGCGGTATAGATGATGAGTGAGTGAGTGAGTGAGTGAGTGAGTGAGTGAGTGAGTGAGTGATGAGCGTGAGTCTCATGAGATTTTTGCACACAGCAGTTTCACAGTATGGCTGCTGAGACAGCTTGGAGGAGAATAGCCAGACTGGTGAAAAGCTGACAGGAATAACTCCTCCACAAAAAGCATCTTGACACCCCTAGTGGAGTGGCCTACAGCAGCAGGGGAACACATTAGGTCCTCAGGTTACTATCCTGTCAGATAAGACCTGGATTGCCCCATGCATAAATATGATTACCGACCATCCCTCCCCACTCTCCTGCTGGCCAGCTTTCATATTAGTAATATTGTTCTGTACGTGAGAATACACCAATCAGACATAACATTATTATAACCACCAGCCTAATATTGAGTACGTCCCCCCACCTTTTGCAGTGATGCATTGTATGTTCTTTGAATCTTCTTATTCCTCTCTATCACAACCAGCATCAACCTTTTCATCAAT
Organism: Clarias platycephalus; assembly: GCA_030068275.1. Classification (NCBI taxonomy): domain Eukaryota; kingdom Metazoa; phylum Chordata; class Actinopteri; order Siluriformes; family Clariidae; genus Clarias; species Clarias platycephalus. Next base: position 1,998,872 of record JAQQZT010000038.1, on the reverse strand, counting down.
TTGATCTACACTAGCGCTCCTATTGGACCTTCCCTCCCCTTGGCTGCCCATGACCCTGGTTCAATGGTTCGTCTTTCTTGGAGCACTTTTGATATGTCCTGACCACTGGAGACCAGGAACATCTCACCACCCTGCAGTTTTAATGTCACTCTGACCCAGTCGTCTGGCCATTATAATCTGGAAGTTATCAGAGTCAATCAAATCCCTGCCCTAGCTTGAGCATTTTTTTCTGTTTCCAACATGTCAGCTTCAGCGACAAAAGGTTAATTTGCTGATTAATATATCCCACCGACTTTCAGACGCCTTTCAGCTACTGTTACAAAAGTCACTGGATGCAGTGCCGGTCCCAAGCCCGGATAAAATGGGAGGGTTGCGTCAGGAAGGGCATCCGGCGTAAAACCTGTGCCAAGTTGTTCTGCGGACTGGATATTCCGCTGTGGCGACCCCTTGCCGGGAGCAGCCGAAAGACCATAACAAGTCAGTGGATAAGCTCGACTCGTGATGTACACATACACAGCCTTCAGAGGAAACTGTCAGCCTTGATGATGTCACAAACTAAACAGTGCCACACCTCCGTGTTTGTTGACGTTTATCTTTTACACCTGATCCGAACCGTACCTGAGCACAGTGTGTTCACACTACTCAAATGTTCTAGACTGAAGTCGACTTTGTACTCGAGTCTGTAGTGTGAAAAAAGCCTGGATTTGTGAAAGGAATGCAATCACCAAAGCTGGACATGTTCAGGATTATAAAATTTTAAATATACAATTTTAAGAATAAAATGTATTATAGAATTATGTAATAAAAAATTTAAGCTGGTGCACAGACTCGATTCAAGCAATCCTGTTTACACACACACACACACACACACACACACACACACACACACACACACACACACACACACACACACACACACAC
>JAQQZT010000038.1:1924212-1938225 GCA_030068275.1 Clarias platycephalus | reverse complement strand
AGGATTTTTAATTGACAAGCTTCTAATAAAACACACAGTACACACACACACACACAAACACACACACACACACACACACACACACACACACACACAAAAGCATAGAAGTACAAACCTGTGTTTCCAAAGCTGCGCTGTCTGAAGCAGAGAAAGTGTGACAGGAGGAGAGAAAAAAAGACAGGAACAACAAAATTAACTGGAGTAGCGAGACTTCCAGAGGCGCTGATCTTTAAATTACACAAATTACACACCGCTGTAATGATTCATGACTAAAGGGAAAGGGCCAGACAGACTAACCCAGCGGAGTGAGTCATACACATGCGCTCACACACACAAACACACACACTAAATAATTTCCTCCATTCTGTATGTTGCGCTTTATTACATAGAAAGACTCTGCTGTTTATAATTTAAACCTAAAGAATAAAAATTCTATTCACAATTGTATTTTTATTTAATGTCTACAAAAGTAAAAAACTGTACTCAATGCATGATAATAGTGGCATTGTGATAAACAATAAATAAATAAACTTACAGTACAAGTTTTGGTGATTTTTTTTTTTTCCATTATTCAAGGTAAATTCCTGTCAAATTATTGGGCTACATCAAGCAAAGACAACAACTAAGGAGATTTGAAATTACTGGAACTTCTCATGATAAGAAGCGATGCACCCATCATGCATAGTGTCCACTGTATACCCTTACAAAAGTATTTATACCCCTTGAACATTTTGTCATGTTGCAACCACAAATGTAAATGTATTTTATTGGGATTTTATGTGACCAACACAAAGTTCACTTGCATCATCTACACCCTTCCTGGTTGGCTGTTGTTGATGGACAAGAACATGGTAATTGGAAATAATTAATTCAGGAAGAAAACTCGGGAGAACAGGCGGCAGAAGAAAGCATCCATGGGGATGTCTGTATTCCCACAAAGGTCTACATTTTCTTTCTAGTTTTTCTTGTTGCTAAAACAATACCAGAAATATTTAATATTAAATATACACAAAAACCTAAGGAAACTATTAAAGAAACAACTATGACAGATGTTTGACCTTTCTGTAACCATGATCCTATTTGGGTCAACCTAAAATCTCATCAGGTCATCTGCTACCAATATTAAACACTTGTTCCTCAGGCATTGTGCTAATGAGAGTCTTGGACTGATTGACAGACAACATGGACACACAATGACTCCTTCCAGCAGAAAAAGTATTGATTCAGATTTATTACCTCACAGCGTTACTATAGGAGTCCCTCAGGGGCAGGATGACCACTGGCATGCCTCTCAAGAGGACACTTTTGTCCAAAAAATGAGGACAAAGGTTAAAAAAGGAGGACACACTCAAAATTGTAAAAAGTGGTTGGTAAGACAAGTGTAATAATGTTTCACAGCATGAAATAACTTGGTCAGCTTGGCAGCGGTGGTTTTATCATCAACTATAGTTGTTAATGGTGCAAAAAATGATGTCTATGAAGAGTGCACAGTGGAGCTAGCATTATCCTTGTGTCATTCGGTAGGTGCGTGCCGCTTTAATGCACCTTTACTTCTGGTGCTCACATCAATGTCAATGTGGCAGAGCTTGCAGAAAGCATGGCAGTTATCTTTGCTGCTTTTACTAGCAAACTGGTGTTCTGAAGACCTCAATGCTTTTTGTTTAATAATAGACATTAATTTGCCATCATTCATGTAGTGTTGTGCCTTGCGAATTAAAAAAAAAAAGGATGGAGTTTCGTGATGATGCATGCAAGGTGACAGAGGGTCCGAAATTAGGATAAATGCACAAAAGTAAGAACGTGGTCCGGACAGGTGAAATAAAACAGACTGTCCAGACAACTGTACACAAAAGAATAATTGGGTAGAAAGCAGGAGTTTTCTTTTAGAAAGTTTTAAGTAAGAGTTATAAACACTTGGTGAAGAACATACGCCATACTTAATTACAATAAGTGAGTAAGTACTTAAATACAGTAAGTGCATCTTGTTACCATGGAGATGGAATTTCTTGCTTGCTTTTTTATTGTCTAATATTAGGATGGATTATGCAATAAGGGATTTACATTTCTAAATGTACAGCATTCCTAAAGACAATGCTTAATATACATTCCCTGAAGCATAATGACCCTTTGCAGTTCAAAATCTCATTTAGCTCCTAATGTGACAACGCAGAAGGTCAAAGGTCAGGTGCTTGACCCTTGTTAATTTAGTCTTGAGTGAAGGATTCAAGTCTTTAAAAAATTGCTGTTGTAATTAATGCAAATTACATTTGATAAAAGCTTCAGTTGTATAATGGAAGTCAAACGATTGCAGTTGACTCGATTTTATGTCAACATGACTGCTTGTATTAGTGTGCATAATAATATTTAACTGTCATCAATAAACCACACTTTTCCGCAAAATCTTTATATATATACAGGTCCTCGACTAGAGGTTATAAGGAGTAACATTTTCTTCTAGACATTTTGTATCTTGTCTGCAAGGTAGAAAGTGACCATCATTAACATTTTTTCTAATTGTTGATTTGTTGTTTTTTGTGCTGCTCATCCACTCTACAAACACAGCCAAGATGAATCACATTATTTATAATTGGTTTATGCATGTGCTTCACTTTAAAATATCTAATCAGTCAAAGTATAAATTATGTTTGGTATGCATGCTCATCAAAAAAGTGGAGTTTATACATTAGGATCATAAATGGCAAATACAAACAGGAACTGGAAAGACTACGGCAAGGAACTACGCCTAACAATAATGCTAATAATAACCAACAGCACCGACAAAATAGAACAGGAGATAAAAGCAGTAAAGAAAAAACAGTGAACTTAACAAACTTATGTTCTCCCTGTACTTGGTGGGTTTCCTCCGCGTATTCCAGTTTCCTCCCATAGCCTAAGGACATACAGATTAGGCTAACTGAAGTCCAAAAATTGACCATATTGTGTGAATGCATGTGTGAATGTTGACCAAAGGGTCCTACCAGGGTTGTAAAAATAGGAATACATTCAATGGTCACCATTGGCCTCCACGATCCCTAGTTGGACTACCGAGGTTCCTAAGTAGATAGGTGGAAGTGTAAGGTAGAAAGTGACCACGTGAGCAAACTTAGTCCTCTGGCTTTGTGCTAAAACTCTATACACAATTGGTATTTCGAGAAAAGATTGAATAAGAAATATTGGGGGAAAAACGTTAGTATCCAAACAGAATACAAAATCCCAAATGTCTTTTTGATACTGAAACGTATCAAAAAGAAAATAATTGGCTTTGCTGTTCCAATACTTTCGGAGAGGGCTGTATATTATGAGCAAGTCTAACCTGGTTAGCAAATGCCCTTGGGAGCGTGGATTAGGATCTGAATACAGTAGCAGCTGAGTGATGATTACCCTGGCAAGGAGAACAATTCCTTCGAGACCCTGCTGCAAAAAAGGCTTTTCAAAATATCTGGGAGTGATTTACCACTATGTTTCTTTCTTTCTTTCTTTCTTTCTTTTTTTACACATCTTGATTTCCACTTTTCCTCCTTTCTGTCACTTCTTATTAGCCATAAGAAGTATGTTATTTCCTGCTATGATTAGCCAGAACACGAGGAGGACAAAGACACCTCTGCTGAATGACAGCCATTGGCAGAAGTCAGGTTTTGAGTTTTCAAATGCAATTGCTTTTGTAGCTGGAGAATAAATCAGTGTTTCCCCAACTCCAGGGATTAGCATAAATCTTTGTTCAGAGTATAACCTGAGCAGTGTGCACCATCAAGATAAGTCACCGGGTCTTGTTAAAATAATTATAAAGCAAATGATAGTAAATGAAGAAGCACAAGGCTGTTTGAAAGTGCCAGCCCCTTAACAGCGCTGCGCAAAGTAAACATGAGGAGTGAGCACAGACTGTTAGATATGCAAGACGATTTTCTTAGATAAGTAATAGTATAGTACACTGGACATTGGAAATGTTTGTTCTGTCACAGAAAGATTAACTGCATGAAATATAATTTACCCAATGCTTTTATACAGTTGGGAGGTTTAAAGACCGCGCTCAGGCTTGATGATACTGGGATTCAAACTCACAGCCTTAAAAACTCTTCAGTTTAGAGCCTTCTCTGTACTGGGTGGGACATCAGTACATTATGCAAACACTCATTCACCCATAAGGTCAATTTATATTTACCAATCTCTTCCTGGCTGTTTTTGGAAATGTGAATGCAGATCAATCCCTGCTATCCGTTATCACCCAAATGAGAATGGGTTCCCTGTTGAATAGGGGTTCTCTCGAGATTTCTTACTATTTCCATCTCAGGGAGTTTTTCCTTGTCACCATCGCCCTCGGCTTGCTCATCAGGGACTATCTGATGATTTTGATTTAAGCAAATGTTTTCACACTCATTTCCCTAATTTTCTTTTTTGATTCTGTAAAGCTGCTTTGCGACAATGTGCTTTGTTAAAAGGGCTATATAAATAAAATTGAAATGAATTGAATGGACATCTGAGAAGTCAGAAGAAAACCCCTTGGGCATGATGACAGGAACAGAAATTTAAGCTCAGGATTGTACCTGGGACAACAGTCTTCTGAGGCATTATAGCTACCTGCTGAAGCTCCAGTTAAATAATTTTTTCATTCATTATCTGCTCCATCGCAGTCAGAATGGGAATGTGTCCAAAGTATATCCTGGGAACACTCAATTTAAACATAAGATCTTTCACCCTATTGTGATCTTGTAGAAGAAAATACCTCTACATATGTTGGTTCCTCAGCCCTCTAGTTCTGTTGATGGCGTGGCTGAGGGGTAGCTCATTTAAGTAAACACTGAAATGGGGCATTTGGAGCTGAAGTGTAGTGAAAAAATGTTTGTGGTATAAAAACTGCAGTCTCTGAGGTATTTCAGTCCCAGATACTACTGCACTTATCCCAGTGTTTCACTGGTGCACAGATATCATCAAGGTAGAACGTTTTCTCCGTATACCGGATCCATGATCGGACTGCCTGCTACGCATCTGAAACGCCGGCCTCCCAGGAATTCCTTTAATTGGCAAAACATGTGAAAATGTCTTGGAGCGAGGACGGGACTGTACAGGGGAGGTGGCAATAACTCCCAGCTGAGTTCCTGTAACGAGCAAGTGGTGTTTGCTGAATATTCATGGGAATGACTACAGTCTCCGACCCACCTTAGCCGGGATCATCATTGACGGATGCACTTTCTTTTTTTTATCTGTTTGCACCATTGAAATGCGTTACTGTGCATCAAGTGTCTCATCACTGTACTGTGCGCAAAGTCTTCTGTAAATGTCATTTGCTTTTACTCGTTCATTCACCAAAAATGTTACCAGGCCCGGATGACTTGAATGCCCCTCGTAAAATATGGGACATTTAAATCTTTAATCTCAAACAGAATTTGTAAACTGATTGTCATTGATTGAAAAAAATTCATAGCAACTGCTGTCTTTAAGCTATCCAGGCAAGAATCCACAGATATTTTGCATGTGTGTTCCTCTATTTTTCCCGTTTGGTAGGCCATAGCATCACAACTTTTCATTAGCATACATTCATTCATGCTAAATTAACTAATATAAAAAACAAAGTCGCTCATTTTTGGATTTAAATGTTTATGAGCTAACTGAACAGTGAAGAGTTTATTGCGATGCTTTGCCTGCTCTAAAATATCTCATTCTCATAACCTACAATGCATCAGATAGCAATGAGGTTCTGAATGACGAGTTGGATGAGTCAGTCTGTAAATACGAGCAAAGAGTAAAGATAGGATCTGATTTGTCAAACTAAGCAATATTCCATCACTTTTTTCACAGGGAATGAGAGCATGCGGCGTGAAGTCACTATGCTTTCTGAATGTAGTAGTATGTCTCACATCTAGGTCAAGAGCTGCAGATTGTAGAGTGAGTAAGGCAGGGCGGAAATTCCCCGGTTGCCTAGATTGACTGTAATAAACTCCACACCACTCAAGTGCTCTGAAGCTTACTGTCAAGTTTGGTATACTCACACAAAGTAATGTCTAAAAGGAAAACACGGTATAGTAATGGGCTATCAGGTGACCCATCACAAATAGTGGGCATTGGTGGCTCAGTGATCTCACTTGCCATGTGAAAGGTTTGGATTTATACTGTTCTCTCGCACAGATATAAACAGGAAGGTTGCATCTGTAAACTTATCCATTGCAGATTTGTTGGAAAAATCAGCAATCATTAAATAAATAAAAATGGACTGTTGCAATTTTACTAAACTAAAGTCCTTTGGTTTGTTTCCTATTGGGTTTGATTTTGAGCAGACAAAGATTTTGCCATAGGGCAAAAGAGACACTCACTAATCTCTTTTATTCTTTTGTCAGATGGAAAAAGCTAAACAACCCATTATGCCTGTATAGAAATCTCAGAAATCACCCAGCCAGCACTAAATAAGTGCAAAGATAAATATTTAAAGTGACTAGCCTAAAAGGTTTGGATTGTTATTTTCAGTTTTTTGTTTAAATCTTAAAAAAATATTTTGCTTAGTTTGCACATCAAGACTCAGTTTAGAAACTGCAAGACCTATAAAATCAAGTCAAGTTGTTTTCTTAATACAACATTGTTATCTATGAAAATAATTTCTGATTGACTGAAACTAATACCACTATCTCCACAACCACACATACTGTACAGACACACACGTACACATAAATCAATAGCAAATTCAAAAGGCCCAATATCATCTTTCACATCAAACACCTGCAATCAATGTTTAGCCCTTTCCCGGACTACCTTCAAAGCCTTCAAAAGAATTGAAGGTTTCTAGCATTAAAGCACAGCCACTCAGACATGATTAAGTTGCTGACCCTTTCTCTGCTTTTTTCTTTCATTATGATTTACAATCGTACACTCTGATCACAAAGTACATCCAGACAAACTACCTAAAACAAAGCCTTTTGACTTTTCTTTTTAAGCCATCACTATTACTTATCATGCTACTGTATAAAGCCTACAAGTTCACTCTGTATGGAGGGTGAATGTGCAAGCTCCTACCTCCAGCCAGAATCTGCTGCTCAAGCTCAGCCATTTGCTTCCTATATGCTCTCAAAGCAGCTTCTTTAAACGTTGGTCGAATCCTTTTCTTGGGTGCTGGCTCTTCCACTGGTGCTGGGGGCTCTGTGACATTTTTGTTTTCATCCTCCTGAGTCAAATTTTGCTTATCCTCCTCCGCTGCTTGTGCCTGTGCCATGTCTTTCAACTCTGGCTTAACTTCCGCTTCCTCCTCCTCCTCTTGTTCATCAGCCTCATCTGCTGCTTCTTCTGTGTCTTCTATGTATTCAATCATGGCCTCGTACTCCTCCCTGTCCTCCGTCATCTGGTTTTCATCATAGTCCTCACTGTATTCTTCATCATACTGCTCATCTAAGCTGCAGTCATATTCCAAAACTGGGTTCCCTTCTTGCAAAATGTCATATTCTTGTGAGACTTCATACTCATCTTCTTGCTCCTCCTCCTCCTCTGCTTCATTAGCATTTGTTCTGTTCTCGAGGTTGGCTAGCACCTGCTCCATCACTTCAACATAATGTGTCTCATTGTCCACAGGTTGCTCTGTGGTTGGCTCTTCTTCATCAGCTTTGTAGTATAAGGGCTCATTGTAGACATCAGAGTCAATAGTGGTGCTGGAATCATTGGCAGTTGACTGAGACATAGTCCTGAAGCGTCCTATAAATGGAATAGTACTAGGCTCTTCAGCAGGGGCACTGGAGCTTTGAGAACCTTTATTCCAAACAACTTCCAGAGCTGATTTTGCCCTCTGTAAGGTGGAGCCAAAGCCTCCAAAACTGAAGGTCTTTTCAGATAGGTCTATACTCAGTCTGCTGCTCCATGATTTGGGAACCTCTTCAACCTTTTCAGCCCTGATCTCACTCTGGCTACGGTACATACTGGAAGACTTTTGGTTTTGCTGTATTTGCTTCGCCTTGCTCTCTTGACGTTGCAGGGTCTGCGGGGCAGACTCTGGTTTGGATTGTGTTTTCGGCTTTGTCTTAGGCTTCTTTTCTGGTTTTGGCTCTGGTACAGGTTTTTGTACTTGCATTGGTTGCATTACAGCTTCTATCTCAGGTTCTGGCTCAGGTTCTTGTTTAGGTTCCAGCTCAGGTTCTAACTCAGGCTCAATGTCTGGTTCTTGCGTTGTCTCAGGTGTACTGTCTAATGTGAAAAAGGTCTCACCTTCAAATTGCAAATCAACCTCGAGGCATTTTGTAATTTTTTCAGGGAAACCAGGATTAGCAGCAGGGTCAAATGGGCTACTGATTTCTGAGACTAAATTGTGTTCAGTTGAGGCATCCAAGCCTGAGTCTGCTCCTTGTTCAAGGTGATGCCAGTCTTTCCAAGGTGAAAGATCACCTTGCAGAGAAAGTTGGGACCCACTATAGTGACTTCTGTCCCCTGATATACACACCAGACCATTACTGACACCACTGTCAATGGTCTCAGTGGTCTCAACTTCATTGTGCTCCACATATGGTGGGTTTTCCTGACTGAGTGTTTGACTGGGTGGGCTTGCATACCAAGAAGAAGCCATGTCTTCCTGTTTACGCTGCCAGAGCTCCTGGTCTGATGAAGAGAGCAGGGAGCATCCATTAACTCTGCTAAAGTACTGGCTCTCAGAGAAATCCTCTGAGTAAGATGGGCACAGTTTGGAGCAGTCAGATTCAGAGCGACTGAGCTTAGGAGTGGAATAATCACTCTGGGAGAGCCAGCCTGGGGTCATGTCAGAATAGTAAGATTTGTTTTGCTTGTCATCATAAACAGCATCATCGGCATAATGTACTGAGTATGTAGTTTCATCTGTAGACTGTCTGTGGTCGTGAGACTTTTTTTTGTCAGATTTAGTTTTCTGAGGTGGTTTGGGCACAATTGCATATTTGTTTTTGTTCAACTCATCTAGTTCTTTATCACTGTCCATCGAGTCCCAGTCATCACTTTCTGCCTTGTCTTTGGCACTTGATACTTTCATGTCCATGCTTTCATAGGTCTGAGAAGAGGTCATCCCCCGTTCTTTCCTATCTTTAGATTCTTGTGCAAGGCTATCAGTTGAGATTGATATTCCAGTGCCTTTGAGCTTATAACACTTTTTCAAAACTAAATCCCTGTCTTGAGGATTTGCAAAAATAACTATAATAGGACGAGGTTTAGCACTTGAACATTCTCTTTGTTGCCCCAATCGATGGGCAAGTTCAATTTTAAGTGTCTTGTGTGCTTCAACAAAACCCATTTTCTCCTTTAGAATGTGATAAATGAGTTCCTCGGTTCTTTCAAATTTTTCCTCAGGCACGTTCAGGAATCTCAAAGTAGCTTTGTTGCTCTGTTGGCTTAACTGCCTGATGTAGTCATGGATGTCTCGTGTCTCTCGTCTGGACTGCACAAATCCTGAGCGAAGCTGCTCAATTTCACTCTGCACCACCTCCACACTGCTTGAGATCTCATCGATAGAGCTTTTTAAAGCATTAACATGCCCTCGAAGCTCTGAGAGCTCTGATTCAATCTGGCTGATTCCCTGAAGCTCTTTGAAGATCATTTCCATGACATCTTGGGTCTGGCTGATGCAGCCTGTGGAGCTGGATCCAGGTTCCAGCGTGGTTGATTTCTGCTGCCTCCCAGCCCGATCCAGAGACTTGCTCCTTATGCCAAGTGTCTTTCTCCAGGTGCTAGCCTCTGAGGAATCTGAAGAAACACATTCTTGACTCTTCTTCCATTTCCGAAGCTTTTTCAGAGCACCTAGTCGGAGAGTGTGGAGACTGCTTCGCTCTCCACGTTCCCCTTCTGAGCTGCCATCAGAAGGTGCCAAACTAATCATGCTCTTTCTGTTCCTTCTTACTGGCATTGTGTAAGCTTTTTGTTCATCGAATCTATGGACAAGCTTGGCCTCGTTTAAAGAGTCAGTATAACTACTATCGATGGATAATACTTCATGAAATTCATTATTATTCAGTAGGAGAGCATTCTTTTGCAGTCCGTTAGCAATCGCTACACGGTAACTGAATGTGGGAGAAAGGGAAGAGCAGTCCTTCCTGCCGTCGTCTTCCTCAGTAGACAGGTTGCGTGCAGAAGAACATTTAGATATCTTTTTAACTGTGCTTTTCAATGTGGTGGAAAATGTCTGATTTCGAGCATGCAGTTCAGGGGATATCTTAGGGTCTTTTTTGTTTTCTGTATTCTCTTTCTTTTTTGTGGTATTTGCCAGTTTCTTTGTAAACATTCCTTTGCAAATCTTAAAAATGTAAGACGATAGCTTTTTTACATGGGCAGAAACCATGGAGGGCAACAGGTTAGCGTGTTTGCATTCCAAATGCAGCAATGCCGAACTGGGGTTAAATCCAGTGGAGATCAACAAACAACAGACCAAACACACTTTTTTTTAAGTCAACCCTGAGGGATAAGAAAAGAAGAGAAAAGAGAAATATGCCCTTAGAAGCTGTCCTGCCAAGCAAGAATGTCGTATATCCTTAGAGTCGGAAAATCCAAGTGTCTTCTTCACAGATAGCCTTGTGTGTCTGTGGAGAGAAACAAAACAAAGTCTTTATGTCACATAAAAAAAAATATATATATATATTATAATAAGTTGTTTATCAAAAACACTACAACATCATTCTGTACTATCTCATAATTTATTTATTCATTTATCTTCAGTAAGGGCTTTTTCCTCAGATAGACTTCAGTTAGAGATTCAGAGTCTATATAGGAAATACTTGGAATGATAATGGATCACGCATTTCACGCGTACTATCTGGATGCTATGCCAGTCCATCATACAGCACCATGCACACATAATACCTCAGTTACAACTTGAGTCACGAGGCATAATATCTTTGGTTCTAGTCCAAAGTCTAGTTGTTTGTGTTGCTTTTTTTGCTTAATGAAATTGACATTCTTCTGCAAGACATCTGTGACATGTGCCTACCAACTAGGAGCTGCGTTTATAATAGTTCTGTCCTCATGTAAAGCTTGGGTAGCTTTAGGGAGAGGTAAAATGGGGAATTGAATGAAATGAGAGTGCTCAGCACATGATGGTTAGCTATATAAGTGTCAAGATACTAAGGGATGTTGTTGTTGGTCTTTCGGCTGCTCCTGGCAAGGGGTCACCACAGCGGACCATCTGGTCCGCACATACAAGCTTGGCTTCCTGACACAACCCTTCCATTTTATCCAGACTGGGGTTTGGGCACTAGCTGGGAATCGAACCCGGGCCTTCTAGAAACACCTAACACTGAGCCACTAGTGCCCTGTCAAGTTACTAAGGAATGGTTAACTTAAATAGTTCCCTGTCAAAGTGTGGTTGCTCCAAAACCTTGTAGAAACCTTGTAGAAACCTTGTGTACATGTATAGTTTGCATTCACTGTTGCAGTGGAAACCTTAACAACTGAGGGTTTACTAGTTAACAAAAGGCTAAAAAGCAGGCTGACTTTTAAATACTCACTCATTCTCTATACCATTTATGGTGTACAGAATAACAAGAGGGCTGGAGCCCTGGTATCCTGGATGGGTTCCAGATTCCCTTGCACACACATTCACTTACTCACACTCACTAGGGAATTTGGAAATACCAATTAGCCTACTCTGCATATTATTGGACTGTAGGCAGAAACCCACGAAGCACAGGGAGAACATACAAAGATCCAGCATGGGAATCGAACCCTTTGACCGTGGAGTTGCAAGACCACAGGGTTAACCACTGTGTCACCAAGCTGTCTAATCATTAAACATTAACACTTGAAACTAGTGTGACACAAGCAAAGAGTTATGTTTTGTGCTTTACTCATGGAAGTTTTAAGATCTCAGCAAGAAGAGTAAAAGGTTCAAGACCTAGGCTTGGATGATGGATCATGGTCATTAACTCAAACCCATGTAAACTCTTTTCGGGTGAACATTTTTGCTTTGCATTAGGCACAAATTTGTACTTTCAGACTTAAATGCAACCTCCTCGTTTAAGCCATTGAAACAAGATTTATAATGTTGCTAATTTTGAGACCAGACTGATTAATTTGTTTATCTGCTTCTCGGTTGGTTAGGAATTCAGTCCTTTAGTGCCGACACTGTGATTTATTGCCATTGACTGCTGTGCAACAGTTCCGACACAAACAAAGCTCATTAGACCTTCTTCAGTTCTTTCTATTTTAATCACTCTCTGAATGTTTGAGTAAAGGCAGAGGATTCTCAGGAGTCTCAGGAAGTCATTCTTGTATCCCAAAAGCGCAAGACACTTGTCATGTGGATAACCTTACAACCAGTCTTTAACAGTCTTTTATTGATTATCCAGCACAACTATCAAAATCATGTTCAGAACAAATTATATTATGTAAATATTTCCCAAAAAGCAAGAAAATAGAGACAGGATAGAGAAAAAGAAAGAGACAGGCGAGCCCCACCCACCTACTACTACCCATTATGACTTCTTCTTCTTCTTCTTCTCTCATCTTCCATTCTGCTTTCGCCCTGAGAACCCCCTCCCTCTCTTCCTCCCTCCCTCCCTCCTTCCTCTTCCTTCCCATTTTGCCTCTAATCAAGCATCCAATTACTACCTTTTACTTCCTCATCCACTTCCATGAATTAACCAAAACAATCATGGCTGCCCAGGGTGTCGACCGAGCCTGAGTACTCAGACGAATGAGTGCTGATTCCTAAGGCGTGTATATCAGCCATGCCGGATATATACACACACACACACACACACACACACACACACACACACACACACGACATTTCCTTGCGTCAGGAGGCTTTCTCCAGTGGAGGATCGCAGCATACATATCTGACCCCTTGACAACAAACGGATGGTCGCCAGTGAGTGTGTGAATGAGTCTGTGTGTGTGCGTGTGTATGTGTACGCGTGTGTGAGAGATCTGTGAAGCCACGCTGATGTGTCTCATGCAACAGTGAGAAATTGCACGCACCCATGCCATGCATGCTGAATTATTCGTTTTTAGCACGAATATCGTCATAGCGTCGTTCCAGTGCAGCTACACATCCAGCGTGAGAAATTCCAGATGATGCCAAAGCAACAAGGAGAGACGATCTGCTTTATTCGAAGGAAGAAAAAAGGAAGAGACAAAGGAAGGAAAGCATACCTGATGTGTTCCTGGGAAAAGTGTGATACATCCAGCAGTGTTAATGTTTTTTTTTTTTTTTTTTTTAAAGCTAGCAAGCAGGAGGCGCTGCAGGTTATTACGCTAAGCCACGAAGATGACGGTTAGCGGAGCATCCTCAGTATGGACAGATGAGAGAAAGAGAGAGAGAGATGGAGAGAGAGAGATGGAGAGAGAGAGCTCTGCAGCAGCAACAGCAGCCCCTTCGAACGGATGAAGACAGGCAGGCTGTGCTCTCTCGCCTCAGCATCTCGTCCTCCTCTTCACTCTCTCTCCGTGTTCCATCTCTTCCCTCGTTCAACCTTGAGCTGATTCCAGTGAATGCAGGAGCATGGTTTTACTCTTCTCCTCTCTCCTCCTCTCTCTGTCCACTGTTCTCTCCCGTCACTCTCTTGCTCTCCTGTCCCAGACGAGAGAGGCAGACAGCGTGTCTGGGACGGAGGAAGCCCCCCTGCCTGCCTCTGTGTGTGTGTGTGTGTGTGTGTGTGTGTGTGTGTGTGTGTGTGTGTGGTTGTGCGTGTTTAAAAAAGAGTAAGAGAGAGAGAGAGAGAGAGAAAGAAAGAGAGCAAGATCCGGGATGAGCTGAAAGCCCCGAGGAATGAGGCAAGCTTCACGCTTCGGTCTCATTCAGAGAGAAACACACGTGATGCTGAGAGAGAGGGAGAGAGAGAGAGAGAGAGAGAGAGAGAGGAGGGGATGGAGCAATGTAGGGAAGAAGGGGGAGGAAGGCAGATTAGAATGTGTGTGTGTGTGAGAGAGATAGAAATGGAGAGAGAGAGAGAAAGAGATGAAGAAGGAAAGACCAAACATGCATGCTTGTTTAAGAGAAAGTCAAAAGAAGTGTGTGTGTGTGTGTGTGTGTGTGTGTGTGTGTGTGTGTGTGTGTGTGTGTGTGTGTGTGTGTGAGACAGAGAGCGAGAT
>JAQQZT010000038.1:1900907-1917360 GCA_030068275.1 Clarias platycephalus | reverse complement strand
TAAGTCTCCTGGGATAGGCTCCAGGCCCCCCGCGACCCTGAACAGGATTAAGCGGTATAGAAGATGACTGACTGACTTGTGAGGGCCATGGCAAAACCTTCAGCTTGTGACTTTTGAGGTAGTCCATTGTGGATTTTGAGGTCTGTTTAGGATTATTATCCATTGAAAGAAGCTATCCTCTCAACTTTGGATTTTTTACAGATGGTGTTATGTTTGCTTCCAGAATTTGTTGGAATTTAATTGAATTCATTCTTCCCTCTACCTGTGAAATGTGCCCTGTTTCATTGGCTGCAATACAACACCAAAGCATGATCAATCCACCCCCATGCTTAACAGGTGGACGGGTGTTCTTTTCATGAGGTTCTGTACCCTTTGTTCTCCAAACATACATTTGCTCAATGGGGCCAAGAAGTTCTATTTTAACCTCTTCAGTCCACGAGACTTTTTCCCAAAATGCATCAGGCTTGTGTAAATGTTCTTTTGCAAAATCCAGATGCTGAATTGTGTGGTGGATACAGGAAAGGTTTTCTTCTCATGACTCTTTCATGAAGGCCATATTTTTGCAGGTGTACCTGAACAGTTGAACAGTGCACTACAGCTCCAGAGTCTGATAAAAATCTTTCTTAAGGTCTTTTGCAGTCAAACGAAGGTGTGTCATACTTTTTTTTAGCAATCCTAAGAGTAGTTCTCTCTGCTATTTTTCTTGGTCTTCCAGACCTTATCTTGACCTCCACTGTTCCTGTCACCTGCCGTTTCTTCTTCGAAATCGGAAAATGTTAAACTGCTTAGACACTGCTTGAAAGTATGAAACAGCAACCACATCAGCACAATTTATCCGAGTCTCAGGCAGAAAATGTTAGCTCTGGAGTGAAAGTACTAAAGAGTCACTGTGGTCATACCATGCAGGGTACGTGCCTTCTACACAAGTATGAACAGTATCTATTTTATGGTAAGGTTCTTGTGTTGAGTTTGCTTTTAAAGTTTTAAAAGGTACATCAGTGGTCTTTAAAGTCTAATTATTTACTTATTTACTAATTATAAACTGTATACACACTAAATATTAAACATGTCACTCTTGAGCAGAAACATAGTATGTCTATAATCATTCCTTCTCAGAAAATGGATAATATGTGTGTTTTTTTTGTTTTGTTTATATCTTTATAGTGTAGGATCAGATACAGTACATGAATGTGTTGTTATACTGGATTACCAAAATCAAACTCAAATCTTGTTACAGGATTTTTTGACTATGGAACTTGGGAAAGCGTGTTGTGTCTGTGATTGAGCAAGTAAGTATATCAGATTATCATCATCACCATCATCATCATCTTACAGGTTACAGTGTTTATGGGGGCTGCACAGCCATTTTTTAAATATTCAGCCATAATGTCTTGTTATAACTAATGAAGTCCCAGGACAAGCCTTGACTACATGGTAAAAGACTAAATTGCATGCCAACCTATTGCGTCTTTTATGCACTTTTGTCTGAGGCCTCAATTACTGTACATAAAACATTAGCCTTTATAGACGTAACGGTTCTTGAGAATTAAAAAAACTGCTGTAAAATGCTTTTTCAAACAATCAGATCTTTATTTAGCCTCGCCTTGCTGCTGAGTTTTAGTCAAAGCTCTTGTTAACACTTTTAATTAGGTAATTACTTAGAAACCAGCAGACAGATGTAAAGCTGACCAACTGTATTGGTTTTACGAACAAAAAAGTGCAAATTAGAAATACACACATTGCAGTCTTCTTGGCTGATAATGATTACTTAAGTTTTTCTTATTGTTCAACCTGTTTGGGGGGGAGGAAAAAAAATTAATAAATAAATATATATATATATACTGCAATTGACAGCATGTAAAAACTTTTTTGTAACTTTCGACAATTTTAATTATGTATTTATGAAAACTGGACTATTAAATAACTTTTACATTTTCCCCCAAACTGGTTAGAGCACTTTCAAGTCAGTATGGAGGCTTTAGGCACTTCTTGAGCTTCTTTAACTGCTGCACATGCACCGTTAAGGCACAGGAGTTATATGGACAGACACACATGATTAAATAGTGTTGCTCCGATTGATCTGAGAGTGCACTGCTCCCCCGTGAGAGCTCCTAGCTGAAGACTTGCAATCTCTGGCTGATGGAGCAACCGTGTTTCTATTGCACCACACAGGAGCGTGTGCACAATTTGCTCAGAATCAGTTATATCCGAGACAGATTGGCTGATCTCCTCTTCTCCTGTCATGACCAATTAAACTGAAAACCGGCTCATTCTGGTCATGGACGTGATCAATCTGTGCATCTCTAGTACAAATGTCTCAATATGATTATGCAAGGTTTTTGCCTGACGATGACAAAAAAGGCAATACTTCCATCACAAGGAACATATATTCGTATATAAATAATTTTTGTTTGTTTATTTATTTATTTTTTTGTTTGTTTTTTTCTTTCTGAGTGAAGTTTGGAGATCTCATCTTAAACTTTCCAAATTCGATTTTAATATGCTAAAATTAGGAAAGCCTTTTTATGGTAATACTATTTGAAGTGTTTAGCTTTAACATTTTATAAGCATTGCCTATATATGTTTATGACGTGATCCTGGAGGCTTGGTGTCAGGTTTATGTCTATGAATTTATGTCTATGAAATTAATTGAACATTAGGTTAAACACAATAACCTACATAACCCAATTCTTTTCAGAATGAACAGAAGGAGCAAGCAGTGAAAACATCCAAGGAGCATTTTTCGATTATTTAGCTTTAGCTAAATCAAAGACACTGAAATTCTGCAACAACCTGACTCACAAACTAAAACACCTTAATTTGTTTAACAAATAAAGAATAACATTTAACCATGTACTACATCATATAATTCACTAAATTAGACAAAATCTCACGGTGGTTTTGTTGGCCCTGAACTCCAGAACACCACATTTCTGCAGCTCAACAGCTCTGTCCTTTGGCACAGTTTATCAGGTCATATCAATACAGACATATCCATTGGAAGAAACAGAGACCATCTTGCTCAGAGATTCTTGGAATAAGCTTGATTGCTGTATTCGACCGAGCTAGAAACCCCCAATAGGGTGGAGATCATGCCAGGGTTCTATTCCAATGCAGTAAACACTGCAGATGTGAGATCACCTTACGGTTTTATGCTTTTGAGGCTTTAGGTTACCATAAAAATTAAAAGGGCTATAGGTTATGAAGTTAGCTTTATCTCCACACATCTCTCTGCATACTTACTTCACTGGAAGCTGCATTGATTTCTGAACAAGGCTTTAAATCTGCTCACTAACAGCACAGATCAAGGGAAGTCTCCACAGATTGACGACTTGAAACCCAATATTGCAGGATTTCAGAGGACCATCTGCCAAAAGATGCCAGACTTGGACCAAAATCAATACAGCCTAAACAGTTATCTCATCAGCCATCTATAAATTTGAGCATTTCTGCCTTAGATCCACTGCTTTTCCTTTCATACATGCTTAGGAGGAAGAAAAGTAGTGAGCTTAAGAGAGTGTGTAAAAAAAAAAATAAAGGATACATTTAGCAACTTAAAAGTTTAAGACATCAGTTTAAAGACTTTTTACAATTAAGATTTTGTGATGGGAGAATATTCATTTGAGACAATTTAACAGATCGACCAATCAGAATGCATCTTGCTTGGTCATTCTTTATGTTCCTGTTTGCTTATCATATTGCACTAACACCAAGAATATGTGGGAACGAAACTCAAGCTAATGGTGTTACAATATGAAAAAGATATTATTTTTTCCTAAAAACATTATTGACTGAAAAAATAGTATATATACAATACAGTATACTGTGCAAAACTGTTGAGTCACCCCTGATTTCTTCATAGTTTTCTTTCAGTGAGTCAGACCTAACTTTTTCGGACTAGTTTTAAGGTAGTTTTAAGAAATAGTTATCCAGGCTTCCTGAAGGACTTTTTTTTTGCCTTCATTTTTACCAAATTTTTGGCATATTGGCACGTTTTCAGTCCGGTCCCTGTACCTGAGTAGTTTCAGAAGAATGTTGTTTTGTTTATTAAGCCCACACAGTGACCTATGAATCATTCAAGCATTAAAAACTCTAATTTAAGGCATGAACCAGTAAGAAGCAGGTGCAGATGATGACAGATGATCAGGCCAGTGATTAGTGTACTGCTGGTGGGGAATGGTGAGTGGTTGGAACAGATGAGAATGGAAATGAGGTTGCTGCTGAGGTTGTTACATAAACCACCAATTATTAAACTGTTTGTTTTTATATATATATATATATATATATATATATATATTTTTTTTTTTTTTTTTTTTTTTTCAATTCATAAAACCGATTCTATCTAAATAAGGGTCAGGACGTTACTCAGTAACTCACTTCCTTTATATTTCAAAATATTGTAAACTTTTTGCAGCTTTTTGCAAACCTGGATTAAATTAATATACATTAATTTAACTGCTTATACATCTCATTATGAGTGAAGCATATGTCATCTAAGAAAACCAATAAACAAATGGAATGGTTTAATGTGTCATGACTCTGTTGAATGACTCACATCTACTCAACTACTGCTTTAATTAGCAAGCAAGAAAATATCCCACAAATATCCCTATATTTTTAAACACAGATCAAAAATATAGCTGTGCTACTAACTAACTAACAAAAATGAATAGGGAGCAAAACACAGCCTAGCCTTTTAGCATGAGCATGACTTGCAACTTTCATTCAGAATTCCAAAATTCCAAATCCTTCATTTGCTCAGTACAACAAATAACAACTTCTATATTAAGTATGTTGTCCTATACAATAGTGCATCAAATACTATATTATGTTAGATGTTTGACTTAATGCTGCATAATATTATTTACTAATTTATTAGGCTAAAATTTGATCATATGCAAAGTTCTAGTTTACTAACCTGCCACCTTTGGAACTTATAAGTAACCTATACTTTATAAAAAAGGAAGTTGTGGACTCAAAGGTTATTTTCCTCGTACAGACATAAAATATTTAAGACGTTGCTCAGCACCTAGGTCTCACTTACTGTACGTGTGTGGGAAGCAAAAGCTTACCTGTATGGTCCAATCCCACAAAGTGTATCGCTTACCTGGGGAAGAGCAGGCAACAGGACATGCTATAGGAGGCAGCATGATGCTCTCTGCAGTGTTCTGCTGGGGAAATTTGGTCCTGGTGTTTATGTGGATGTTAACTTGACATGTATCACCTGCCTGAACATTGTTGCTGACCACATACATCCCTCCATGGGAACCCTAATACACCAGAAAAACATTTAGGAACAGTTTGAGGGATGTGAGTTCAAGGTGTTGGCCTCAAAATTCTCCAGATTTCAATCCAATCAGGTTTTTGTAGGATGCGCAAGTCCGATCCATGGAGGCCCCACCTCACAACTTACAGGACTTAAAGGATCTGCTACTGACGGCTAGGTGTCCGATACCACACACACCTTCAGAGGTCTAATGGAGTCCAGGCCTTGACAGGTACAGTACAGTAAGTACACAATATTAGGCAGGCAAATTTAATATTATACCTGATCAGTGTATAGATTTTATTCAGCTTAGCCCTAAACACATAATGCTTGTTTTAGCTTGCAGCAAAAATCAGGACACACTGAACCACTTGGGAATGTAAGAGAAAGTCCCCACAGTTACATTATTATTAAACTCATTATCTGCTTGTCGAGAAGACTAAAGTGTGTGAAAGCGTAAAAAAAAAAACACACGTCCCTGAGACAGCCGATTAAATTGGCTGCTTTACATTGAGATTAACAAATGAACAAACATCGAGCAACCTCGTTGTGGCGTGAAGATGAGAGGGTGTTTGAAAAATCGCTCGTTAATTCCATGGTGACAGCAAATCAAAGTTACTTATGCTTTAAATGAGTGGAGTAATTGAGAAAAAAATCTGCTGCAGCTTCTGCCTCATGGCTACTTTAGACAACCTGATAAAACCTGATAAAATACTTCAGTAAGGGAAATACAACAGAGAGGGAATTCAACACATATTAGAAACCTAAAGATGTCCTCGTAATAAATAAATAAATAAAAACAGTAGAGATAATTTAGTCTGTTGCCAGATACTGAATCCCTGCTAGCATTCGTTAACTTGTAAAGAGGTTACTAAAGGTCACAAAAGGAAAAACTTTAAATGAGATAAAAACTAACAGAATAGAAATGCTGGATTCTGATTGGTCAAAATGTGTTGATTACTTTTCTATAACAGTAATGAAATCAAAACAACGACAAATCAGAGTAATCAGAGATGACTTAAACTTTTGGTGAAATTGCATTGAGAAGAACGAAGAGTAGAAACCAGAGCTGTTGAGAGCTTACAGGCTTGGGACTAAACAGCAGAAACAAACTTGTTAAGGCTGTGGCCATACTGTATGTAGATTATGGCTGCAATGCCTAATAGAATGTTAACTGCTATACAAGTGTAGCCCAGATATAAGTATTTGGATATGTATGAATAAGTAATGCATAGATACATTATTAATAAATACAGTAGGTGATTTACATGGTTACATAGTGATTTACAAGTACTGTACATGGTTAAAAACAGATATTGCCTATTTTGCTTTAAAATATGCCAAGTTCATGGTATAAAAAGTTAAAGCTGTTAAATGTTTTGTTTTTTTTCAAGTACACAGTGTATAGTTGTATTTTTATTTCTTTTATAATTGTATTCGATTAAGCAGGTCGTTGCAGGGAGGCGCATAACACAGGATTCGGTGGATAATATCTAACAGGGAATCAGGTACCGTCCGTTTACTTTTGGTCTCACCGACCCCAAGCATCGAATCAGGCCAGCAACATTTTTTGTTTCTAGCAATTTTGATATTTGGACATTAAACTAATTTAAAAAAGAAAAGATAGTTGAGTTATTTTATATGAAAATTTAATATTTGTTTAATTTGTTTTATTGTTTAATTAAAATGTAACTATATCTTTTTTCTAAACAAGCTTAGTGATTGTTTATTATTGTTTATGGATAGAAAATACTGTTGTGAATTGTGAGTGCACATAGTTGTTTTATTCTTTACTTATAGTATTGGTATTTAGCATAAGCAGCATATATTATTATAGTGACCCAAGTCTTATAATATTGAAATAATAGAATAATCTGAGTTATTATAATCTAAGTAGATTAGAATAAAAGGACTCAGGGCCCCATTCTACATACGTTGAGAGTAGACAGGCTACACAAGGTATAAAAAAGGTTAATTAAAGAACATTAAACAACATACAATACCCAAACTACTGTTACAATACATTCAAGCTATTGATTTTCAACTTCTGTACAATTTTCAAAATGCACCATGATGGTAAATACAGTATGATAGGAATAACTGGAATAAAAGGACTGTAATAAAAAGGCATTTTACCCCACCCTGGCCATCTTGCCGCTCCTTCCCTTAAGTCAGAATCAAACAACCAAAAAAACAGCCACTGGAACATATGAACAGTTTGAAAGCAAAATTTGCTTTGATTGTGTTTTGTAGTCAGTGATTCGACAGCAAGTACAGTGTTATGGTTTATATAATAATTGACCCAAATGAGTAAAAGTCTAAAAATGTAATTTATTGCATTTTGGGATTTGATGAAGGTTTGGGATCTATGGCCATAACAAAACCACGCACTATGACAATATGAACAAAAAAAAATCTTAAAAAAAAAAACTTCAACAATCTTTGTAATTTAGCCCCGGAGTATGCAGTATTAACAAGCTCACGCTATCATCTGGAGATCACAATTTGGAATCCCGAGTGATTCTGTAGCCTCCCACAGTCAGGGAGCCTAGAGAGAGCTGATTGGCCGAACTCTCTCAGGAGAGAGAAGGGTGGCACTCTAGTGCTCTCACATCAAGCGTGACATTAGTCAATCATGGGCATCTTATACGCTGCTTCCTATGGTGCTTGGGAAAGCATTTAAAAAGATGCAGTTGGTTGGCATCGCATGTCTCGGAGGAAACACATGAAAGCCTTTGCCCTCCCTGGTTGGTGGTTGATGGGAGAATGTCCTAATGATGGGTGGGAATTGGCTATGACAAAATTACAGTAAGTCATCTTTCCAATTAAGAGAAAAACATTTTTGTTCAATAAAAACTCAAGACCTTTTACTTGTTCCAATTTCAGTAAAAAAACAAAAGCATAAGTTTTCCATATTATTTATGAAAACTCAACCAACATACAATTGATACTACATTACATATTTACATTACTACAAATACAACTGCAGGGTGATTTATCTATCACGACAAAGCTGTGGCAGGTGGAGTTTTAGCATTTTGCACAATAAGAAAAAAATACACAAAAATGTTGACATTTTACATTATTTGTGTTGTTTTACACCATTGTAACACAAAGAAACCATAGGCATAATTTGTGAGAATTATTTTTCTCAATACTGCTAGAATGGATTTATCTTGCAGTGAAACCCTTCACATGGTTCTGTCAAAGAGTAGGAGATTTTAGTACATGAGTGAGTGATTTAATGATTTAGTCAGTGTGTGAGTATGTAAGAAAGAGAAATCAATATCATTTTCCTGTCCAATTCTTTTTATCACTGGTCTGGTGAATGTTACACCCAGGAGACCCACTCTGACTTTTAGATCTCTGTCTACAATTACTTTCCCATCTTCTCAGCATTTGAAGTGAAGGGATGAGAGGATTTGAACGAGAGAGGTTAAAGATTCTTCACGGAGAAAAAAAAACTGGACTGGTAATGAGTTCCTTTGGAAACATTGAACAACTGGTATGTCTGTATCTCTGTAACCATCTAAAGAACCAGTTTAATACTTCACTAATGGAAGCTAGAGTTGTCAGATGAACCCTTGGAGGTCAGGGTGATTGAGTAAGGATAACTGCAGACTTCAGTGACCATTTAACCCAATAGGCACCGAACCATTTATTTAAAAACAAAACTGTTTCTCCTGACTTTGTCAGAATACGCAGATTAGCCAAAACATTAACACCTTAACACTAATTACCAATTATACCCAAGTAAACTGGTGACAGAATCATGGTGAGTCAAGGCTCATCCATCTCTATGTGGACCAAAAGGCCAGCCCTTCTGGTAAGAAAAGCCAATGCAGCACAAGCTATCAAAAAAATTGTTTCGCTCGGGCTTAATGTTTTGTATTATTATGGTGAGACAGTGTTTATTCCTAAGAGTAATACAATATTTTGAATGTGTCTTGGGTTTTAGGCAAGCAGTTACTTGATGTGTTCATCAAAGTAAATTAGTATTTTCTCTCAATGTAATTTTGCTTAATAGTTAGTGAACCAGCAGGATAACACTAGCATTAGAATGAGAGAGGATTATTAATGCAATATTTTCATGGTTGTCCATTGCGAAGGTTAGATTCAACACAACCATGGGAACAGAGATCAAACACAAATGTCATTTCCCAAGGCTTATGACTTGATCTTCCCCTCACCCTCACATCCTGCACTTATTAAAAACACAGATTCTGTAAAAATACACACATTTAACCTTGCTCCTAGCTCATCACCAGTGACATTTCCAAGCCATTCTCATTAAGAGGATGTTATTCAGGTGTTGCACTTGATTGTTTGTTTGTAACTGAGTTTGTTTTGGTCATCCTGTTTGTGTTTGCCCTTTATATCAGTCTGCTTTTCTCATAAATCTGAATTTGCATATGATTGGCAAAAACCCCCACTAAATATTAACACCTAACAATGACACTTCACGAGACTACTTATATGCAATAGCTATGCTGAAGGAGTGTGGAAATGATGGAGCTGAGACGGAATATGGAAAGAGCTCTTTCAGCTAGAACACTAAAATATACTTTATATTTTGCCCCTTAGGTAAAGGTCATAAATGTTCACTTGCCCTTTGATTCTCATCGATGATGGTTATTTATATGGTTCTCTCAGGCTCTCTGATAACTCATGAATCATCCTCAACCCACACCCTTTACAGCACCTCAGGCAAAGTGGCAAGGGTAAATCCATAGCCATGGTCTAATTACAGAAAATGTGATGAACTACTGTAGGAACTATAGGTATAAATAAATAAATAAATAAATAAAATTGATGGGAGTAACAACGATCAAGAATTGTTGAAAATCTAGAGCAATCAAGAAGTATACAAGAAACAC
Organism: Clarias platycephalus; assembly: GCA_030068275.1. Taxonomy (NCBI): domain Eukaryota; kingdom Metazoa; phylum Chordata; class Actinopteri; order Siluriformes; family Clariidae; genus Clarias; species Clarias platycephalus. The sequence goes on along the minus strand of JAQQZT010000038.1, from coordinate 1,907,217 downwards.
TTACGAGTTTTAAGTCATGAAGCGTCACGAGTCATGAAGGGACTTAATACTAATGAGGAAATTCTGAAGCTCCTTCATGCCTGAAAAAAGATCTACAGACTTTTCTTTTTGCGTGTGCTAACATAATTTCTGGACCATACAGGATTTACAAAATGAAAGCAGCTAATATCAAGCAAACCCTTCAAACTAGAGTTTTTAAAATCGCATGCTTTCATACTGTACTTCAAGTCAAAAGCCAGATGTAAATTTACCTCAGCTATTTTTTTAAGCTATGTGAAATTTATTGGTTAGAAATGCATTTTAAATTAAAATGTATTTTAAAAATTTATACCTTTTTAAAACTTTATTTAAAACTATTTTTGCCCTAAACATGTACAAAGCTTTAACGATGATTTAAAGTGCAAAGCTCTTAAGTTAGGCCTTTATTTGTCACATATACATATTGCACAGTTAAGTTCTTTCTTTGCATATCCAGTGTTGCTGAGGTCAGAGTGTAGGGTCAGCCATGATACTGTGGATAAGGCCCTTGCTCAAGGGCCCAATAATAGCAACCTGGGAGAGCTGGGGATTTAACCAATCAGTAACTCAATGCCTTAACACTCTGAACTACAGTACCACTGCCTCTTGCCAGGTTTGCTGTATTTTATCAACAGCATGTAGCAGTTTCAAATGTTTCTTAACTCCAAAAATAAGAATACACATGTAAAAAAGAAATTTCTAAAGTTCTAGTCAATTTGTGAACGGTAGTGTGTGCCTTGAAATGAGTAAAATAAAACATGACATTTTTCATGCTATTTTAAATAGAAAGGTTCTGCCAGGAGCTGCAGTACCGCCGAGCCTGGCCTTTGAAATGCATGTGGCCGGGTAATCAGAGTTTTATGGTGATGTAGTATTAAAAGGAAAAAAAAGATAAAACACCTTACTCAATCTTTCTCACTCTTGCTAACTCACTGAGTAGATTGTACCTACACAATAAAGGTAAGTAGCATATTAAAGGCAGTTCTTTGCGTTAATGGCATCTGTTATCAGTATAAAAGACACCTGCCCACAACCTCAAACAGTCACACTCCAAACTCCACTATGGCCAAGATCAAAGAGCTATCATAGGACACCAGAAATAAAATTGTAGACCTGCACCAAGCTGGGAAGACTGAATCTACAATAGGTTAGTATTTTGGTGTACAGTAAAGAAATCAACTGTGGGAGCAATTATTAGAAAATGGAAGACGTACAAGACCACCGATAATCTCCCTCGATCTGGGGCTCCAAGCAAGATCTCACCCCGTGGGGTCAAAATTATCACAAGAACTGTGAGCAAAAATCCCAGAACCACACGGGGGGATGTAGTGAATGACCTGCAGAGAGCTGAGACCAAAGTAACAAAGGCTGCCATCAGTAACACACTGCGCCGCCAGGGACTCAAATGCTGCAATGCCAGACGTGGCCCCCTGCTTAAGCCAGTACATGTCCAAGCCCGTTTGCTAGAGAGCATTTGGATGATCCAGAAGAGGATTGGGAGAATATCATATGGCCAGATGAAGCCAAAATAGAACTTCATGTTTGGAAGAGAAAGAATGCTGAGTTGCATCCAAAGAACACCACACCTACTGTGAAGCATGGGGGTGAAAACATCATACTTTGGGGCTGTTTTACCAAAGGGACCAGGATGACTGATCCGTGTAAAGGAAAGAATGAATGGGGCCATGTATCGTGAGATTTTGAGTGAAAACCTCCTTCCATCAGCAAGGGCATTGAAGATGAAACATGGCTGGGTCTTTCAGCATGACAATGATCCCAAACACACCGCCCGGGCAACGAAGGAGTGGCTTCGTAAGAAGCATTTCAAGGTCCTGGTGTGGCCTAGCCAGTCTCCAGATCTCAACCCCATAGAAAATCTTTGGAGGGAGTTGAAAGTCTGTGTTGCCCAGCAACAGTACCACAACATCACTGCTCTATAGGAGATCTGCATGGAGGAATGGGCCAAAATACCAGCAACTGTGTGTGAAAACCTTGTGAAGACAGAAAATGGTTGACCTCTGTCATTGCCAACAAAGGGTATATAACAAAGTATTGAGATGAAATAATGTTATTGAGCAAATACTTATATTCCTCCATAATTTGCAAATAAATTCTTTAAAACAACGTGATTTTCTGGATTTTTTTTAAATTATTTTGTCTCTCATAGTTGGGGTATACCTATGATGAAAATTACAGGCCTCTCATCATTTTAAGTGGGAAAACTTGCACAGTTGGTGACTGACTAAATACTTTTTGGCCCCACTGTACAAGGGTGGGGGAAAAAATTCAAATATGCACTCAACCTTATGATACTTTCTGTAGTATATATAATCTACAGTTAATCACAGGAGACAATCATTCTCCCTCACTACTGTAGAAGTGCCATAACAATAAAAAAATACATAATACCATATTGGTTACCATCTGTGTATGAGAGCTGTGTATGAGATAATAGACCGGCATATAAACTACTTCATTATAGCTTTTCTACCTGGCAGAGCTGATAGCATCCATAAAATGCAGTAAATAACCAGGATAGCGAAAGTCTTGAATGTTGCTAGTGTTTAATGGTTCTTCCGCGGAATGCTAGATATTAGTGATGCTTATAACGCTGTATCTGTATCGTCTAGAGAGTGCTTTCAAGCTATACTGGATTCATTAATAGACTATTACTGTGATAAAGATTAGCGTTACACAAAGTCTGGAAATGTGGAGTATCTATGAACATTAATCTGTTTCTTGACAAACACCACCACTGATTGAAGAAAAGAGAGTGAATGACAAAGAGATTCAGCCTGCTTACAAATGGACATTTTAGGCATAGCAATGTGTGCACATGGGATGCATTATCGTTCACCTGAAATCTCAGGCTATCTCACAATCTGAGCAGAAAGATGAAGAGGAGCACAAGATTAAAGAGGGGAAGGCAGTCAGTGTTAGGAAACCCATTTCCACTCTAGCAGCCATGCAGCACAGCGCTCAACCCATCCTGAATCTCTCGCCTCATTTCTCTCAGTGGATTGATTCAGGTGTTGACTTGCTAATAAGGAGCTTCTCTGGCCATTTTTAGCTCAGGAAACAATTCTGAGCAAGAGTCAGTAGGGCAAATTTGCAAAGATCTCATCCATGTATTGGGGGTTTGTTAACTATAGAACAGAAATACACAGTGTCTTATATACAGTATACTGTATATATAAATACAGAATATTATATTAAAAATATTATACATTTTTACAAATATATTACTGCTGGGAGCAGTCGAAAGACCAACAACAACAGCATAAATGATTAGATAAAGAATCCTACTGTATATAGATACAAGAATCAGAATCGGGTTTTTATTTGCCAAATATGTTGACACACACAAGGAATTAATTCCATTTGTAGCTCTCAGAGTACAGACTAACATAAAAACACTGTACAAAAATAATATACACAGTGAGTATGGTGCACTATACTTTACTTTATCCTTACTCTTAATAAAGAAATCTAGATTAGAGGTGTGTATTCGGACCACACCCTGAAGAGCCATCATTGGGCCAACAGCAGTGCATATGTTGTGCCAATGTTCGCAACAGTGGTTGGCTCAACATCATTTTGTCTGTTGGCCCAACATGGGCCCATTAGTGGGGCCATTGATAGGTTGGCACGACGTTAGTTCAGTAGATAATCACAAAGTTGGCCCAATGTTTGCATGACAATGTCTTATTAGATAATGGCAAGGTTGGAAATTGGAAATTAAATTAGACTTTTTTCATCATTGGCAATAATAAAAAACAAATTTATACCTCCAGAAATGTATTTGCAAACATGATAAAATTATTACAAACTAAGAAAATACATGTAACCATTATGATGATCTACAAAAAAAAACAAACACCTACAGTAGTACAACCACTTTTTCTCACAGCAAGGTGGATGAAAGTAAATGCATACGAACAAAGTACCCATTGCCTCAGAATGTCTTTTATATGAGGTGGCTCTCCATCATCATCACCTCGGGACTTTCACCATCAGTTTGGTCACTGTAGCTCAGCTGTTCATCATCATCAACCTCTTCTTCATCATTTTCATCATCAACATTAAGCATCTTCGGAAAAACAAAAATTTTCCACATTTGGCTCAACTCAGTTAAACAACAGTTCCAGTATTACAGCACACATATTTCTCTCTAGCAATTAAAAAAGTAAACATTCCTCAGATCTTTTTATCTTCAGGACTGCATTGTGTTTGCGTGTGTGTGTAAGCGAGTTTAAAAGTGTTAACTCACCGATATGGTGGAGTTTGTTAGGAGATCCGTACCTCCGCGTGATAGATCTCTTTTGGATCGCGATCTCCACACTTTTGTTTCGAGTGCTTCACGCGTGGCTCGCATTCTTTAAAGAGAAACCGCGAGCCGCGGTGCATTCCTGGGGTTAAACAGTGCAATCTGGCAGACGCGCACAAGAGGGAATTCCCCCTTTCTCTCGCACACTTTCCGGATCAGGAGGTTTTCCATTCACTTCTCAAGCGCGCCTCGGTGCTTCTTGTGAATGGATAGGAGAGACCTACTCTCTTGCTTCCGCGGATATGGTGGAGTTACTGCAGGTAACTAATGCATGCGATCGAGCGATTGCATATCGTCTAGCCGCAGAAGCAGGATTTCCCCAAGTGCTCAAAATTAGACGGCAGGTTTCTGTCGGGTGGCCGGGGGGAGGACCTTCATGAAAAGTTAACTCTTTCATGGAATAAGCCTTATTCATCCCGTGTTTTTCATGTCATCAACTTCGATTTATTCGAATATCATTGATGCGAAGGCGCGGGGTTCTATGATGATGCCCCAGATAGAAGATACGCTTGCGGGCTATCTCTCTCCTGAGACATCATCCTCCCTGAAAAAGCACACACTCCCCACCAAGCCGCGTAGACTGACATCTTCCCTGGTGGGGAAAAGCTTTGAGACAGCGGGTCAGGCTCGTGCTCCACTGCACACCATGGTGGTTTTGTAAGCTTACCAGGCTGACCTGCTGAAAGACTTGAGCACTGGTGGGGCTCTTGATGATAGGCCGTTCCTGGAACTACGCTGAGCCACTGACCTGTCTCTTTGTGCAACAAAGCAGACGGCCCGTGCTATTGGCCGTTCTATGACTGCGATGGTTCCGCGGAGAGGCACCTGTGGCTAAATCTCACGGGCATCAAGGAAAGGATCGTGCGTTCCTCCTTGATGCGCCCATCTCACCTTCCGGCCTGTTTGGCAACGCCGTTAACTCCGTCGCCACTAGGTTCCGGGAGGCAAAACTATATGAGCAAGCCTTCGGAAATTCCTTCCTCGCCATGCTCAAGAGTGCAACCGGGTCTGACTCTCGCGAGGCGTGAAGCACAGAAAGCGAGTTATGAGCCGGGCACCCCCTCGTAAAGACTGGGGTGTGGCAAGCCGCGCTTCGCAATCCGCCTCAAAGAAGTCGGACCTATGTACTGTCTTCTTCACGAAGAAGAAGTCCTGAGGCTCATTCGCCCAGGACCGTGGGGGCAGCGTGGAAGCTACTGCCAGGTATATCTCCTTGGGTACTAAGCACTAGAGAGAGGCTACAGGATTCAGTTCGCACATCGCCCTCCGCGTTTCAACGGCGTGTTCTCCACTTCCGTGAAACTGGAAAGGGCGTACCTGCTGACTCTAGAATTACAGACGTTGCTGGGAAAAGGGGCCGTAGAATATGTTCCTCTACCAGACAGAGAGTCAGGCTACTACAGTCGGTATTTCTTGGTTCCCAAGTAAAACGTGGGGCTGCGTCCAATTTTAGACCTTCGCGGGCTCAACCGCTATCTGAAAAAGTACAGGTTCAAAATGTTGACTGTCAACTGTCAACTGTTTGTGACAATCGGACTGAAGGACGCATATTTTCATATAGAAATATTGCCACAACACAGGAAGTTCCTGAGGTTCGCCTTCGGGGGCGAGGCTTACCAGTATCGGGTCCTTCCATTTGGCCTAGTTCTGTCACCCGCACATATACAAAATGCATGGATGCAGTCCTGGCTCCATTACGACTTCAGGGCATCCGTATTTTGAATACAACTGGCTGATTCTGGCTCAGTCTCAGAAGCTAGCGCTTCGACATCGGCATGTCATCCTAACTCATCTTGTTTCTTTAGGATTGAGACTCAATGCAAAACAGTGTGTGGTGTTGGATGGGGTTAAATCTTCATATTTAGACTGTGATACAGGGGTTCCTCAGGGATCTGTTCTTGGGCCCTTATTGTTCTCTCTTTTTATTAATAACTTACCTGAAGTCTGTCCAAATATATTTGCTCA
>JAQQZT010000038.1:1818064-1829069 GCA_030068275.1 Clarias platycephalus | reverse complement strand
ATAACCCAGAAAAATGACCCAACAGCGGCAACCCAGCGTTTGGGTAGAAAAAACAACCCAGCGTTTTTTAGAGTGTTGATGTAGCTTATTTTGTATACTGTGTAAACGTCACATAAGTGCCTTCGCGTGCTTCCTGGCTCTAAAATACAGCTTTACTCCATCACGTTCCTCCTCCATGTGACACACGTTCAGTTAAACTCGAGCCGTGTAGCGGATAGCGTGGCCACGCGCTGCTCATGTAATTATAAGTTTAACTAGCGGCGCTTCACTCGCTCAATCACATTACCAATCTGTTATTCAGGAGTGTGTGTCGGTCTCTGGGGTGTGAAATAACCTGACCTCGGTGCAGTGTACAGTAACACATCAACCCACACGTTACCACAAGCAGCAGCACACACAGTCTGGGACACCGCAACAAATTAACGATCTTAGCTGCTAATTATTCATTTGTACAGCAAAGGAGAGTTTTCTTGCTTCGAGATCATTGAGTTCATTCTACAATGTTGTACCTTAAAACTGTACCTTAAACTGTGACTTGCAGATGCACCGCTCTCACAGCTCCTGTTGGAAAATTTATTCAGTAACACTGTTCAGGCCAAAATAATTTCATTAGAAAATCAAACTTTGTAATTAAAATTAAATATTAATATTAAATTAATTCAGTTTGAATAAAGAAAAAAAAATGAACATACTGTATATTGCAGCGTACATTATAATATTTACTGTTGAATTCTACGCTCTGATGTTAAGGTGTTGATTTGTTCTTTATAACAGCAGCTCTAACATTCATGCTCATGCTGATATGAATACTCTGGTTCTAAAACAATTATCGTTTCCATAGCAACAGCTCACTCACAGAAACAGGCACAGAGGATGCTCCAAAGTGATTTAAAAAAAAGTTTAAATATTGATCTGTGAATAAATGTTTCTTTAGCATGTATGGAAGGAGTCTCCAGTGTCAGCTCTTCATAACAAGTCAGAGGTAACACTGTAACTTAATTGATGTGCTTGTTGTAATACATTATTGTTTCCATAGCAACGGCGCAGTTTCCATAGATACAGATGAGTGTAAAGCAAACGTGCTCTGTTAATTATATACAGGATTACTGACATTGTTTAGCACGTGTGAAAGGAGTCTCCAGCGGCAGTGAAACAGCTCTAAGGTTTTTTTTTTTTTTTTTTTTTTCGATATTATTGTTATTAAAAAAATTTTTATGCATGTATTTTTGTCATTTTAAAAAATGAGACCAGTGGGGAGATTTATTGGTGTTTATAGGTGAAATAATGTAAATATAAATATACAGTATACTGTATATAGTATAATAAGCTGTTCTTCAGTAAATTAATTACTGCTGTTAAATAGTGCTGTGAGTGAAAAATAGTTAAATAACGTCTGGCCGCTAACAGTGCTTGATTTATCACAAAATCCCTTTCGTTGGTTATTTTCCTGTAACTGCACCACACACAGGGTTTTTATCCTGACTTATATTACAGCAGACTAATAACATCTGCTGTCATATCTGTTGCATATCTGTTAGCACAACAGCAGGCCTTTCAAACCTCTCTTACAAACTTCACTTCATCATCGGCTCCTCAAAACTAATGCACTGATCCTGATACTAACATGATCACTCAGACATCTGCTAGAAAAAGTTCACATGCCTCAGTGACATAAAAGCATAGAAGCACTTTCACATAATAAAACAGCATGACCAAATAAAGAGGCTGGATTTTATAGGTTAAAATAATAGTAAAATTCTAATAAAAGTAAATCTAAACTTAAATCCAAAATGTAAATATATGGTCTGGGATTATAAAAGCTAATTAATTGGATTATTTATGTAGTATATCATCAAATAATTGTATATAATTTTAGTGTTTTCATTGTTTTAAATGGTGGGTTTTGCTTGTAGATTTTTATTGATCAATTACATTTTCTACTTCATTTATATTATTATTATTAGTAGTAGAAGTAGTAGAACTTACTATTACATATTCTAAATGTAAATCAAAATCCATAGTAGTGATTATAAAACTTGCATTTATATTGCTATTTTTTAAATCTATTTTTTACTATTTATGATTTTTATATTGTTATCTAATTTACATTTTTTATATTATTTCTATTTTATATAAATCCATGGTATTTTTCTGTATTTTCATATTAAAACATTCTAAATTATAGAATTTCTTTAGAATTCAAGATTGAATTTAAAGTGTAATTATAATAAATGTCTAAATTTGAATTAAAATTAAAATCCATTTTTATAAAATGGAGAATAAATGATAAATTTTAATGTTCAATGACATTTTTGTATATTTCCATTTAATTTATAATTGAAAAAATTATAATTTTCATATTGTTTTTTTTATGTAGATTTTAATATTTGTATTCTTTAATATTATTTTTGTATTGCTTTGGTCTCTATCATTTATTAAAGTTAATGGTTGTTTTATTTCCTTCTGTTTAATGAAAATGAAAGACAATATGTAGAACGCCGTTACTTGATACATTCCACAGATATGATCCTCATACTCTATGTTTTAGATAAGAACATATAATATTTTTTGTGTCCTGCATGTCTGAGCCTTTGTACTGAAATGCACGTGTGGTGTTTTTCCGTCACAGTGGAAAAGAGAAAGGAAAGAGAAACAGCAGCAAATGCAGGGCCATATTGCGCCTCGATGCAGCAGCGGCGGTGAGAGCGGTATCAGCGGGCACGTGCAGATGTCCACCCTGCTCGACTAGCGGGCGCGGGGTCGAAGGTCGCGCTGACCTCTGTCGGTTAGGGCGGTCAGTGAGGTCACAGCATCACTTGCATGGATGCAGGAGCAGATGGACAGAACGCCTCTCCTCCCCCCGGGTCCCTCTCAGAAATCAAGACTAATGTAGCCACGCTTCTGCTGCGGAGTCTCCTTTCACAAACCGAACCAGGGAACAGCTGGAAAATGCCTTGTAAACATTTTACGGGCCGGAGAACACATACGAGCGTGCCAGCAATATGGAGGATCGTTCTCCTGAGTGTCACGTGTGTGTGTATATGTGTGTGTTTGAAGGAATGTTTTTTTTTATGTATAATTATATTCAAGATATTTCCAGACAAAAATCAATTCCACAATTTTTCCTCAATTTTCACAATGGATTCAAGCTGAATCTGTTTAACGCTATCTGACGTTTGTGCTAACGCTTTTTGACCTAGCGCTAAGATCGCCGATTCACATTTCAGCAAATTATACAAGAGCTGCTTTTAGAAAATTGTTGAAAATTTCAAATAATTGTAAAACCTTGTGAAAGACTAATGTCCCTTTATATTAATAAAGAAAAAGGTATTGCATCTGAAATATGCACCTGGTGTTTGATGAGTAATATAATAAATGTAATAAATTAATATATAATAAATGTAATAAATTATAATAATAAAAAATAAAATAATAATAATAATAACTTCAAATCTAAATTCATTAGATTTGAAAATTTGAAAAAATTTAACTGCAAATAGTAACTGTGCATATACTGTGTGTGTGTGTGTGTGTGTGTGTGTGTGTGTGTGTGTGTGTGTGTGTGTGTGTGTAAATAAAAATTCCTTTTATCAAAAGAGAATCCGTTTATAAAGCACAACAATTTCAGGGCATAGTTTATGAGCCACTCTGTCTCTCTTTTACACACACACACACACACACACAAACAAATACACACACACACACACACACACACGAACACCATCTCGGTTTTATAATAGCTCACAGTAAGGATTTGCAGTAAGCCGATATTTCTGGTTGCTTGTAACAAGGATGGAGGGGAATTAAAAAGGATGGAGCGAGAGAAAGGGAAGCGGGAGTGTTAATGGATCCTGTTTAAAAGCCTGCTGCTGATACTTCAGGAGGTTTAGGGTGTGATTGTGTGTGTACACACTTGTGATAAGGCACAATCGCGCTGGTGTAATTAAGGATGGACCTTAAAAAAAAGGTAGTGAAACATGACGATTATTAGAACAGTTTGACAGCAAAACGAGATAAAAACCACATCTAGTAATTTTGGCAAATTATTATTCTCTTACACACAGTGTTGTTTGTTATATAACTGTATTTTATAAGCTTTGATCTTTTGCGGTTTGAGCAAAGCACAACACAATGCGACAGATTTTTTTAGCAAAAGCTGACACGTCCTGACGAGCCAACCGTATTAATTCTTTCTGTGAAGCGAAGATGCTGGCAGTTGAAATGTGTTCAAATGGTTTTGGGAGAATGTTTAAGCCAAGAAAATAAGGTTCACTGGTGTTGCAGTCATGTGACAGGTACGTCACATCATGTGATTTGGATGTTGTTTAAACACCATATTATATGCTTTATTAAACTATGTGGGATACTGTAGTGGAAATTCTCACTCACTCTCTCTCTATAGCGCTATCCCAGGGGTGAGTGAACGAGGCGGGGTACACCCTAGATGGGGTGTCAATCCATCATAGGGAACACACAAGCTCAACACACACGCTACAGGGAATTTGGGAACGCCAATTAGCCTCCTCAACTTGTCTTTGGACTGTTGAAGGAAACCGGAGTACATGGAGTAAACTCACCAAGAACGAGGAGAACGAGCAAACTCCTGGAGGTCAACACAACAGGAGACACACAAGCAGTTTTGTGTAAAAGAGACAGGAGATGCATGCACTGTGTGTGTGTGATGCTGTTGTGTCTGGTCGTGTTCACGCCAACACTTTAGGGTTAATAAATTAGTGGGTGACTGATGGATACATACATCATCCATGCAACAGGAAACTTATTTTTCCTTCTTTCCTACTGTATCTACCGTTACTAATTTCCATGTTATTTTACTTGAAAAAGAAATGAATGATGGCGGTGATAGAAAACACTTCTTTCTTTCTTACTTAACTATCTGTGTTCTCGTTAGTAGATTTTATTTTATTTTACTTTAGGCCAATGAAGCATATTTTTTTCTCCTTTTATTCTTCTTTTTTATTTTCTTTATTTCGCCATGTGCATTCTTTTATAATAAACATTAAGAAATGTTCCTTCCTTTCTTCCCTCGTTCATTTCTTTTTTCTTTCTTACATAACTATCTGTGCTCTCTTTACTCCATTTTCGTCTCTTTTAATTAATACAATATGAAACATCCATGTTTTCTTTATCTAGTTCTGTCCAATATTAAGGTTTTAAACCTTAAGGATGATTGACGGACATGCTGGTGGTTGACGCACAAATAGACATTATATAACGTGTACTATGACTATGAGTCTTAAACTGGAATATGAGGACGATGGAGGTTTTTGTGTTGTTTATATTTTTTCTTGTGATCTTCAACAGTCTTTGTATTGGAAAGGTTTTGTGTGAAACAAAACTCAAAGCTTTTTTTTTTCTTGAACTGATTTGTTGCTATTTCTTTCTGACTCTCTACAATATCTCACTCTTATTGTTTATTATACAACAGTTAGTTTCGAGCGAGTAATCTGATTGCACGAGAAACGTTCAACAAGCGGTGATAATAGACGATAACAGCACTGGGACATTTATCTATATGTATCACTCGGGGTCACGGGTGTCCCAATGTTGGTTAATTACACTTACTGTCGGACACAGCGTGGGTGAGAGTAGGCCTGTACGGTCCGCAGTACTGAGGAGAGAGCGGCTGCCTGACAAAACCCACATTCACAACCAGCACTTTCAGTAAGAACACACCTGATAATGTTATATCGTCTTAAACAACACACCGTCTCTGCAGTAACCGCTGCTAAGCCATTCTGAATCGCCTCTGAACCGTCCGTGTCGTTCTGTTCACGGCTAATGCAAGCTACAAAGCTAACTAGCTTCTAACACAAGGTTGAATCCCAAATCCATCACAAACCTCCGATTCAGGGGCTCTACTTGGTCTGTGGAACAAGGGATTGTACACCCTCTAAATTGCGCACTAGCTTTGAATTTAACACTATTTGGGATTTGACCCCAGAACCCGGGAGTTAGCGGAGCTGATATTCTAAAGTGAAATAAGTGGAGAAAGGATTTAAAACTACTTTCACATCTGTTAAATAATTAATTAGCGTTTGTGGAACTGTCAAATAAAAGTACCGTCACACTCGAGGTCATGCTTTATGGCTGGATATACTGTAGCATGGCTGGGTACAGATCTATCCACAGTAAAGTCGTCCTTGTCATTTGCTTAATTAAAACTCATGTCTCGATGAAGGTGAACACAGAGGTGTCTGGCGTACAGGAACGTTACACACACACACAGAGTTCGCATTCTTTAGTGGTTTCTGTTAGTACCTCTGGATCAAGAACACAAGGTGTTTCTGCAGAGCGCACTCCTCTGACCCGGGGCTCGGCTCGGCTCGGCTCGGGACGTGATGGGATGTGATGCGGATCCTCAGAGTGCTTTTACACCACAAGCTTTAATGCAGAATAAATCACATTAAACATTATTTTTATACTGAATGAAACTGCACAGACGCCACCTCTCTCTCTCTCTCTCTCTGTGTATGTGTGTGAGAGAGAGAATGTTTGGACGGCAGGTGTCTGACAAGGGCAGAGGCCTGACCATAAGGGGGTGATAGAGAGCTGTTTGATAGGCACACACAAACACACACACACACACACACTCACACACACTCACTACACAACCTCATATGTTGTGAGATATGTGTGTTTTTATGTACTTTACACTACTTTGACATTTTGCGTGTGTGTGTGTGTGTGTGTGTGTGTGTATGTATTTGTGCGTGTGTGTGTGTGTTTGTGTTGCTAATCACTTCTTTAATCTGTGAAGGAGAAAAGGGTAAAGTGAACATCTCTCTCTCTCTCTCTCTCTCTGTCTCTCTCTCTCTCTGTCTCTCTCTCTGTCTCACAGCATATGCTTGATTATCATCCATGAAGGAGGGATGAAAGGACAGCGGGACGGGTGGATGAGTGTGTGGCGTATAGCGGGCGTTAGGGCTCATTGTGACCCAACGGCACGAGCCGAGAGAAAAGCTGGCAGGCGTGTGTCTTGCCCCTCCTCGCCCCGTGTCCTGCCCCTCCCCCGCCTCGTGCCCTGCCCCTCCCCCATCCGGTTCTCTATTCAACAGTTGCTTCTGACTCTGACAGGATTTTCCACACGCCAGCTGCCGAACGCTGTGTGTGTGTCAATGAGGATACCACAATGAGGCCTTAATGACTTATTATTATTATTATTATTATTATGACCATGCTCATACTTAATGTAGTTAAGCAGGAATATAAGCTAGTTTGGCTAGTTAGAATTATTACCATCTAACTCTGCTTTGAACTTTAGGCCACGCCCCTTTCCTGAGTCTGAACCTGATTCAGCTTTCTTACGATGGAGATGCGAGTGTAATAAAAGAGCAGAAGCTTCTAGCAAAACCAAAAAGGATTGCAACATGGACAGTGCTACCTGCGCAACTATGTAATTTTAAATGAGTTGCATGGACAACAGTCACTACAGTGGTACCTCAGCATACGAACGCACCGCTTCACAAATTTTCACCTTATGAACTGAAAGTTTTGCAAGACATTTTAAAGCATTTTCAGGATATGATCCAATGAACCGAACCGAAGTTGCGCATACAGTACGTCCGGGTGCCGTTCAAAACCAGTTTCATTTTTAAAGCAGCCTGTGCTTTATTTCATATTTTACTTAATTAAAACATTTAGGAAATACATGCAAATTGTTTTTAAAACCAAAAATATGATGATAGGGTTGGAAATTGGAAATTGGTAATATTGTTTGGGTTGCGGGAACAGATTATTTACATTTACATTATTTCCTATGGGAAAATGCGTTTCACAATATGAATTTTTGCCATAAGAACTTGCCTCATAGTGGTGATTATCCTTCATCACATTGGTGACTTTGCTTCATCACACCGCCATGTTGATTAAGAGAAACGTTGAGGAGGAGAAAGGAGTGGGACTGTGTACCTACCTGAGCGCTGTATTGTAATGGTCTCCCTCTAAGTCCCAGTGCGAGTATGAGTGCAGGCGAGCACGTATCTGAGTATTGAACTGCTGGTGTAGATTTGAGATGCCTCTGTTCACCTCAGCGTTCAGGAGTGTGCACTTAACACCATCAATAATGTAAGCAAATCTGCTTTTATTTAATATATCACTGCGCTGTTTCATTTATCCAGCTGCAGGCTACAGAGCAGCATGTTACAACAGACACATGGTCGATTGTACCGAAACTAGCCATTTAATGTAAAGACGTGATGTCAATAACACATCCATAACCTCTATAGATTCGCTTGGTGTAGACTGCATAGTTAAATGACATACACGTTACCTGATGAATGCATTATTTCAGCAAAATATAACGTTTGTCATCAATTTGCGATTTTACAAATTCATTCTAGTATGCTGTACAGAGCATCGTTGCTAGGCAACAGGATGTAACTGATGCTGAACCTATGGTAATTAGGTACAGTAGCTTTCCATTTTAAAATAATAAAAGAAATACTGTGTGATGGTAAAAGGTCATCAACAATGAGGAAAATATAACTAGACACTGAAATTACACCTAGCATTAAAAAAAGGAAAAAAAAAAGCTAATTAATTTTTCCATGGGTTCCAGCATATTTTTACTTACTATTGGGAAATATATACAACTGAGAAATAACAATGACACCAATAAAATAAATATATAAAAATGTCAGGAACGCTAGCATATTTTCCCAAAATTTTGGTAAATTAGTAGGTAAATGATTTGTATGAATAGAATTACACTGTATTTACATACTTGAATACATACAAAAGAAACATGCAAATTAAATTTTCATGTATTCCGCCATATTTAAGATGAAACTGTTGCTAAGCAGCAAGCAAATAAAGAGAAAATGACATCATGATAAAGACAAAAATGTCAGAAAAACAAACATTATTGAGAAAAATTATTATTTATAAATAAAAACATTTTGAGAAAAGGACTTGTATGAATACATTTGCACTGTAATTACACTTAGCATAAAGCGCTAACCAAAGGTACATGGCTCCACCATGTTACACATTTCACAACTTGAGAATTTGTAGCTATCGAAAAAACTTACATTTTGTGATTTTTAACATAGACAATAAACAACAAATTTGTGATTCAGGAAAGATATGTTAAGCAGCTGGAAAATAAAGGTAGAGTGAAATTACAATTAGCACCAACCGCTAATCAAAATTCCATGAATTCTGCCATATTGAAAGTCAATATTGTCACACTTTAAAAATGTAAGATTATTCCAAAATTCTAACTTTTAATAAAACACACTAAAGAAGATTTTCGGTAAACAACAGTGAAATATGTGGAGGCAAGATAACCAAGAAAAGCTAACAAAAATCTAGTTAAAGACACTTAATGAAATTGATTTCATTTCAATGTGATTCATTTGACATTCATGTCAGTTGCTTAGCAATTTGATGGAATAAAGATCCACTGAAAAACAACAAGACCAAAAAAATTAGATAAATCTAAATTTTTCTTAGATGTTTTGATAAATTAAAAATAACCTTTGACTAGCATTACAGCTTAAAGCAAAATTCTCTGGATTATGACATTATTTAACACCAACACTATCTCATAACTTTAGATTGCGTTTTGATTGTGTGAAGCTGCTTTGAGGCAATGACAATTGCTAAAAGCGCTATACAAATAAAATTGAATTGAATTGAATTGAATGCGTGACTATAAGAAAATTCAGACTTCTGAACTCACTTGAACATTTTTTTTAACAAACTACTATTGCTATTGGTAAATAAAGTTACAGCAGCATGACATCGATGAGAAACATAAGGAAAATAAACATTTTCCTCAGAATTGTTGGTAAATTACAAAGTAATATAATTTGTATGAATAAAATTGCAGTGTAGTGACTCTTAGCATTCATGGATAGTTTCACGCCTATAAAACCTGAAATAGGTGAATACACTACTTTGATACATCAACCTACAATGAAAATGACAAAACACTCAGCTAGCTGGCATCCAAAAGTTGATATGCATGGTAGTACATTTACAGTATTTTAACATACACATGTTATACAAAATGTCTAATTTGTGCTTAAAAGTTCCCAAATTGTATCATTACTTTAATTAGTGTTGAATCATTCAGAACATATAATGTTAACTTTGACTGCATGCTAACTAGCCATGAGTTTGCAAAATAAACCATATTTAGAAGTTTTTCATTTATTTAGGAATACTGGGCCTAATGTAAAAGCATTTTATTATATTTATCTTAATTTTCTGTTAGAGAAAAAATTACATAAGAAAAGTCAACATACAGTAAGACTCTTAGCCACACACACACAGTAAAAGAAATTTTAAAATGTGTGTTGATGACAGTCATTAATTCGTCTCATTAATCCTGTGGGATCTCTAAATACCACATGCTGTCTGTGTAAGCCCTGGATGGCCAAATATTCTCTCGACTGCTCATAAAATCCGCTTTTACCTGCGAGAAGAGCAAGAAATATGAAAATATTTGAGAATCTTAAAAATTAATGCATATGAAAAAATCTATGTGGATATGATAAAAAAATAAGAAAACATTTGTTCATATATAGATTCTTGCATGAGACCCCTTGTGAATCAACTATAGAACTACTGTATATAACTATAGTTACATATCAACTACAGTACATAAAGCAGATGACTGACTACTGATGTGTGATTTTGACTGAAATTATGGTAAACACAAACACTTAATGAACCCGGACACACTGTCATCACTGAGGTGATACGTCATTGTTTAACGAGTCAATGGTGACAAAGTAGTCAGGGTTGCTGGTTTGGTGGTAGGTTTAGAGCTGGACTCTCCTGAGGAAGTAGAGGAGAGAAAGGCAATCATGCCAACCTCGGCCAGAACAAGAGTTTTTTTTTTTTTCAAATAGAAGAGTGGTAGACTTTTGTCTTCATTTCTACTGTACAGTGTCTTGAACATTGCTATCTATCTATCTATCTATCTATCTATCTATCTATCTATCTATCTATCTATCTATCTATCTATCTATCTATC
>JAQQZT010000038.1:1779029-1803176 GCA_030068275.1 Clarias platycephalus | reverse complement strand
GGAAGTGGCGCTGACGGGTGGGGGGGGGGGAGTGTGGGGGGGACTGCGGAGTGGCGCTGACCGGGGGGTGGGGGGGTGGAGGGGGTGGGGGGGGCGCAGTGGCGCTGACTGGTGAACAATTCAGTGTAGAACCGCTACTGGGTAGATAAATAATATAGTATTTGTTTAAAATAAATAAATTTTAAGATAATTCCATCTTGCGGGAGTCCCGCGATTAATTTTATTCTCCCGCAACCCGCACATACATGAAGACCTTCCCGCCCACACCCGCATTCACCCATCAAATCTTGTCCCGCGCCGCACTCCGTGCGTTGGGTCCTGCGGTTCCCGCGGTACTCCCGCAGGAGTGCAGGTCTCTAATTCAGTCTTGTGTTAGCTACAAAGTTAGATTCATAGCTCACCTTGGACATAAATTGAACAACATGGAGGAATTTTTGGAACAACTTAGAAGCAGTTACTAAGGAGGCAGCATGGTGTCTAAGTGCTTCTGTGACTAATTGTGAATGTGGGTTTTGGCAGGCAACTGCTCTCTCCTCAGTACTGCGCACTGTACAGATCTACTCTCACCCAGGCTGCAACCCACAGTTATTAGTTATTAACAACTGTAACACCTGTAACATGTAGTGATGCATATAGTTCACAGTACTATTATACTCTATATCACCACTCGTGGAATGCCTCCCATCCAATCAGATTGCTTGGTCAGAACTAGTTGTTGTGTAAGCATTGTTGTGGGCTCTGTAAGCTTCAGATTTGGTTCCAACTTTGGTTCTATATTGAAAACATGTCATTAAAATGTCAGAGTCTAAAATAAACAGCATGGCTTGAACACCCTTTGTCTGGATCCTCTAAACTTCTAGAAGAAGTTTTACTTTAGTACTTTAATTTTTACATTAGTGCAGATCTAGAATTATTATCACTGCTTTAAATCACACATTGCCAGTGTGGGTCTGGAATTACTTGGTTTAATTGGTTTTAGAGTCCTTGGCATGGTTCTTAGCATTTTTGCCTTGCACCTCCAGGGTTGTGGGTTCGATTCCTGCCTTGGGTCTGTGTGCATAGAGTTTGCATGTTCTCCCCGTGCTTGATGGGTTTCTCCCAGCTACTCAGGTTGCCTCCCCCAGTCCAAGGACATGTAGATTAGCCTAACTGACTCTTCCAAATTGTGTGAGAGTGAGCCCTGTGTGCCCTTTGATGGATTGGCACCCCATCCAGGGTGTACCCTACCTCATGTCTTGAGTGCCCTCCAGGCCTCCCATGATCCAGTACAGGATAAGCACTATAGAGAGTGAGTATTATCCGGTTTATTTTATTGGAACCAGGCTTCAAAACTTTTTCAGCACAATAAAAACCAATTGTTCTCATTCAAAAGAATTTCATCAAAGAAATAGAGAGCTGTGGAGTATTTAATTTTTTTTGTTTTCAGATTTTTATTATGTGTTATAGAGTAATATACAACCTTGGGAGCATAGGGATGACCTGAAAAAAATTGCACAGTAAATATAACAAATGTTAATTAATGAAAATGTAAGGACAGCAAATAAACCTTTACTTTTTTTTTTTTGGAACATTTTCACAGAAGTGAAAGCTTGAACTAGGTTTTCATAGCGTAGTCTAATAACATGCGTGTGAGCGCTGCTCTGCAACATTTCCTCAGAAACTATTACTCCTATGACTTATTGCCATTCTAATCTATCCTACAAGCTAGATTTATATTTACTTTTAAGCATTTGGCAGACATCTTTATCCAGAGCGACTTATATTTTTATCTCATTATACACCTGAGCAGTTGAGGGTTTAGGGCATTGATCAAGGGCCCAACACTGGTAACTTAGTGGTTATGGGGTTTGAATCTGGGACCTTCTAGACCATAGTCCAATGCCTTAACCACTCAGCTACCCCTGCTCTAGATGTTTATGTAAAATGATTAGCACAATATTTTAATTCATAAAATGAGTCTAACAGTTAATCATTCATTCATTTCTAGTTGACCAATGGCTGTAAAGCACTTCATGAACAATGTTTATGTTTTGCCCAACATGACAACTTGCAAGTGAAAATATCTTGAGTCTGAAAAAATGTACTTATTATTTCTTATAGTAAGACTAAAACAACTAAATATGAGATTGATAAACCTACTGTATACTGTCTGGCCAAAGAAAGAGTCGCACACTCTAAGCTTTCATTTAATTGTTTAAAATCGTGGAATATGGTCGTGCCAGGGTAGAAAAACTCCATAGATCTGATAACCTCCATAGATGTGATTCAAGATGGAGTCGAATAGGGTTGGCTGCCGTCACGACTGCTCCGGCCTCTTTTTCTTCATTTTTGTCTTTTAAACTAACTTTCAGTCATTTTAAACCAGTAAATTCTTTACAATTGATCACATTAGGTACGATAAAGATACTCTTATTTCTATTGGTTTACAATGTACTTACAATTCAACGTTTTTTTTCCCGTATCCAAGCTGGCCAAGTGAGATCCTGAGGGAGAACAAAGGACATGTCCTGAAGCGGTGGCCCCGGGGGGTAATGAGTCGGCGTCAGGAACAGGCTGAGAGCTTGTGCACGCCGCACACCTCTGCCTAGCATCCTGCTTGCCAACTTCCAGTCACTGAAAAACAAGCTCAATGACCTCAGGACCACGGTAAAGTTCCAGTGAGACATTCGGGACTGCAATCTCCTCTGCTTTACTGAGACATTGTTGAAGCCAGCGTTAATGGACCACGCTATCCAGCTGGCCGAGTTCTTCTCGGTTCACCGCATGGACCGAACATGGGACTCAGGAAAGTCAAGGGGAGGTGGCGTGTGCATAATGGTGAACAGCAGCTGGTGCAATAGCGCGAGCATTGTTCCTCTCATACACTCCTGCACACCCAACCTGCAACTACTGACCATCAAATGTCATCCTTTTTACCTTCCTCTGGAGTTTACATTGGTCTTAATTATCACCATTTCTATTCCACCACAAGTGGACATGGACACTGCTTTATGCGAGCTGCATGAGACACTCACACAGCATCAGACACATCACTGGAACAACAGTGCCAACGTCAAATGTACAACGCCAACCTTTCATCACCTGCTCCACCAGAGGTGAAAGGACACTCCTACACAACAATCAAAGATCAAAGACGAGATTGTGCCGCTGTTTGGGAAATTTGACCAGGCCACCATCTTCCTCATGCCAAAATATAAACTAAGGATGACATGGACTTGTACAAGGTTGCGTCATACAACACTTGGTAAAGGAGGCTAAGTGGAGGAACCTAGAATCACAGCTCCAACAGAGTGACTCTAGGAGCCTGTGGCAGGGACTAAAGACAAACACAGAATATAAAGCACCAACATCCAGTATGACGAATGCAGACGTGTCTCTGGCAGAAGAGCTGAACATCTTCTACGCTTGCTTCGAGGCTATAGCTAATGATTCTAATGTTAAAGCTAACGCTAATGCTAATGCTAATGGCTACAGTCAAGAAGAAAATGGCAACACCGGGAACGCATCCCGAGCATGATGTGAGGAAAGCCTTCATGAGAGTGAACACCAGGAAATCAGCAGGATCAGACAGCATCCCAGGCTGAGTCCTCAGAACCTGCGCTGACCAGCTAGCACCTGTGTTCACAGTAATATTCAACCGCATGTCAGGTAATCCCCACATGCTGTAAAGAGTCATATGTGGATCCCGTCCTAAAGAAGCTCCATTCTGCTTCCCTCAACGATTATCGCCCTGTAGCCCTGTGTAGTGATGAAGTGCTTGGCGCGCTGGTCAGAGACTTCATCACTTCTTCACTACCTGAAACACTGGATCCACTACAGTTTGCATCCTGTCCGAACCGTTCAACAGATGATGCCAGATGACTTCCTTCACACATCACTAGGAAGGAGAATTATGTTAAAATGCTCTTTGTTGACTACAGTTCAGCATTTAAAACTATAATTCCCTCTACACTCACCACCAAGCTGGAGCACCTGGGACTCCCATCTATGTGTCAGTGGATCAATACGAGAGTACGACAAAGGAGATGATAGTGGACTTTAGAACAAAGCAGGAGAGACCCCCGTGATCAACTAGAGCCCAGTGGACAGAGTGGGCAGCTTCAGATACCCCAGTGTTCACATCACGCAGGACCTGTCATGGTCCTGTCACATCAACAGCATGTTGAAGAAGGCCCGGCAGCATCTCTACCACCTCAGACGCATAAGAGACTTTCGACTGCCCTCTAAGGTGATCAGGAACTTTTACTCCTGCACTATAGAGAGCATCCTAATGGAAAACATCATAACCTGGTTCGGCAACAGCACCATGCAGGACAGACGAGCTCTTCAGAGGGTGGTGCAATCAGCTGAACGCATCATACGCACCAAGCTTCCTGATCTTCACTCAAACTACAACTACTTGCTGGACCAAGACCAGGATCCTGAAGGACCTCAGCCACCCCAACAATGGTCTGTTCTCCCTGTTTCTCTCAGCAAAGTGCCTCCACTCCCTGAAGGCCAACACAGAAAGACTATACGGATTCTCAATCACAACACCACACAGGACTGAACACTCTGCTCCAACTCATATACCACTCAGCACATTGCACATTTAACTCAATTGCACATACTTTGCACACTGTCATGCTGCTATGCTCATGACTGGTCATTCCCATTTCACTTAACATCCCAATTCTATTTTCTATTTTTATCATACATAATGCAAATTTTACAGCCAAAAGATTTCTATATTTTCTATACTGTATAATTACTGCATTATATCTTATTTTATATTTTTATATTCCTAATTTGACTATTTTCCTTTCAGACTCTATTTTTTTTATTATCATATTCTTATTTCATTTTCTCATTTAGAATACTCTATTTTTTTCTTTTAAATTTTTTTAGGTGATGGACGGTTGTTAAAACATTTCACTGCATAACATAGTGTGTGTGACCATGTATGTGACAAATAAAATTTTAATTTGAACCTGGTCATTCAGTACATTCAGGTCATCAGCTGACTTCATTTTATTGCCACATAATGTTGCTGAGCCTAGACCTGAGCTACTGAAGCAATTCCAGATCATAACACTGCCTCCAGAGGCTTGTACAGTGGACACTGTACTTAAACAAATAGCACTACACCTCTGGTTAGAGTTCTTAATATGGTGGTTGCTAAGCAACTGGGAATGTTGACAGTGATTGACACATTACAAATGAGCTAGCAGAAAAGTCATTTGTTAGGCCATAGTGAGAAATCCTAACATTGTATTATCTGTTTACGGTCCTAGGTTGTAAAATGCATTTCATTAATAGTTGAAAAATGCTGGGACAGTTCCCAGTACCTGTTAGCCATTTGGTCATGGACAAAATGTCAAAGGTAGACGTGAAGAAAAAAAAAAGCTTTATACTGTAATTTTGAGACGTTTTGTTTCAGGTCCACTATAATTTCCTGATGTGTCTGAGGCTTGTTCGGTTCCATCCTGCTGGAAGTCCATCGTACTGAACGCTAAGACAGAAGCCTGTTTTTTTTTTTTGTCCAGCCTGGTGTTAACAGCCATTTTGAGCCTGATGCCTCTGACATGTTGATCATAAACGAGAGAAAGAAAATTGATTTCCGCGGCAGAAAACACTGTCCAATTTTCCCCCTCCCGATCCTGTAATTTTACGTCCACAACAAAATAAAAGGGTAATTTTTTTTCTCTTGGTCATATAAGGAAAGAAAAAAACAGAAGTGAAAAAAGAGAAAGTTTGTTGAAGGACAGCGAGGATAACAGTAATAATGGAGGTGAGGATGATGACGGCGATGATGATGATGATGATGATGATGGTGATGATGAGGGTCTGCGGTGGACAAAAGGGTACTTTGACAGCCTGGGTAATGTGTGTGTGTGTGTGAGATGTTGAAGGGTGACATGGCTAAAGCTTTGGTGTGGACAGAACAGCATGCAATTTGGACAGTTTACCCTTCATTGTACAAATCCGTGGATGATTGCGAACGCTTGTAAAGGGTTTAGTGTCACTCGATAGCGGCCCCTCCTCAGCACTCACGCTCAGAGGTGGCCATTTTCTCACGACAAGGGAAAACCTTTCCATTTAGAAAGCAAGAGAAAGAGCAGACTGAGGATGGAAGAGAGAAAGGAGCTGAAACACGTGCCAGTCCGGTTCATTCTGGCATGATATTAAAATTTAAATTATTCAATAGTTTAAGACTGCAACTGGAATTAGGAACTACAGAAGTCTAATTTTTGGATGTTCACAATCTGGGTTAATTTATGTATTTGGTTTCTTTCGCAATATTGATATCATAACAATGCACCACATCTTTGTCAGTTTGTCAGGCTTGAACCTTATGAGACCCTTATGAGACCCTAATGTTATCATATATAAGACCTGAAGCCCTGGCGGTGAAAGCTTCTATACCTGATCAACTGGCAGGATCATGTCCAGAGGAACGCACTGATCCAATGTAGTTTACTTAGAAGCATCAGTACTATCCGAGCAAGAGGTCTATAGAGGAGCACTTTGGGTGTATGTTTTTTCTTTTGTCAAAGAGGAATCTGTACCAGAGAATCACTGCTACATATTTCAGTTCAATTCAATGGAAATCAGTTTTATTTATATAGCGCCTTTAATCCATCCAATCCATTGCAGGGTCTTACCCCCTTACCCTGCCGCATGCTCTAATTCTCCTGGGATAGGCTTCAACTTTTGACCATCAGAAAGGTTAAAGGGTGTGAACTGATTAAAGAATATTAAACACAGTAAAGTTGTTTGTACGGTTACACATACGCTACTGTAATTACATCAGACAAAATCATGCCATTCCACCAGTAAGTCCAATGTCATTGTGTTTTCTCTCATGGTTATGCCTGTATTTGTAGATATTCACATTTTCACCTTTGTGGTTTTTGACTGTGTTTTGATTACATTTAGTGCTTTTTCTTCTGCTTCTTCTTTATATATACAGTATATATAAGTGCAGGGATTGATTGATTCTTCTGCAGGTTATGAGAGAATGTGAATAAGTAAATCTAAAGGTAGATTTAAAGGTCAATGCATCATTACGGAAAATAATTCAGGGTCAGAATGATGGGGGGAGGGTCATGGGGTTAGTACAGCATGTAGCTGTCTTGCGGTCATCTGTCTATTAGTGTGATTTATATCAAGTATGATCATGAAGATGGTATTAATTGCTCTGAGATAAAAAAATTAACCACCCACCTAATTTAAACTCTAGACATAAGATCTAGTTTGGCATTGTTTTGCGATTTGTTGTACATGTTTATGATATTTCTCTGAACGACGAACGGAATATGGATTAAAAAGATTTACAAAGGTATAGTGTAAGAATAAGAGAAAGGACTGAATATAGACAGAGTGAGAAAGAGCATGAGAGAGAGGGGATGGAGATGACACAAAGAGCAGAAAATCAAGTGAAAATGTAAAAGAAATAAAGATGTTTAAGATAAATTGAAAGAAAAAAGAAAGACAGAATGTCGTTCTAGTCGAGAGGAGCGTTTTGCACTCTGGTCTTTCATTCTTGTTAGGGTGGAGAGACCAAATGCTGTGGTGAATTGTGAAGGGTGGAGACACACACGCGCAAGGGGGCAATGGGGGGGTCGCGACCTTGACTATCGATCCGAGCCTTCATAATTTCCCGGGCTTGCTGAGACAGCCCCGCCCCTCCCCCCCGACCTCCCTTTTCTACCTCTTCTCTACCTGCAGAAGTACATTAGGACAGAAATCCATAAGGCAGCGCTGTTCATCCAAGCACAGGAAGAAACTGAATTAAATGTAAGAAAACAATCTGGGCATGCCGAGCGGCCGATTCATCACGATCCCCGCGCGCATCGGCCGGGTGGGAGGGTCTCGGAGCAGGAGATGGACTCGTCCAAGCTCATCTGTCAGGAAGGAGGATCTTAAGAATCTGATGTGGAATTTTAGCCAAGGTCATATGAGACGTGATTAAGATGTGGAGCAGTAATTAGACGTCATATTGCTATGCTACGTGTTTCCAAGAGGGGAAGTAATTCACCAATCAGACAATTTAACTAAAGAAATCAGTAATTTTTATTAGACTGTATGTCAGTGATTATTTCGTTTATTTTTACAAAACTTGTTTTTGGTTTTTGCTTAGAATAAAAAAAAAAATCACATTAGTATATTTATTACGTTCAATTCCAGCTCAGTCCAGTCCAGACATTACGACTCTCAAACTCACCTGAACACCACTGGGGCTTTCCTATATTCTTGACCTTGTCTCGAATTGATATTCCTGATGACTCTTGGTCGATAGACTTATAGAATTGACTACGCATCAGCCAAGAAAGGTTAAGATGTACTCACAAGGTCTCTGCTACAGACCATGTCCATCTCATGCTATCAAGAATGGTCAAAACACTGTCACAATTTACGGACTATACATATTGTTATAAAGTACCTACTACACATCACAACATCTGGTGACCAATTATATGTACTGTAATATATAACAGATTTCCTTCACCCAGTGTATGAAACGTTTTTACAAATGCTTCAGTAGTGACAGCTTAAAGATCTGCATGTCAACACTAAAAAAAGGAATTCAGCATTGATTTGGATTGTATGATCCATTATGAAAATGTACGAACCTGCCATGAAGGCTACAACGCACCTACCTCATAATAACGTATGAACTGCTTGACCGCTATTTTAGCTGTTGACTACATTAAAAAATTTGACGCCTAGGATTTCTGCAGCACTGTACCGCACTGAAGCCCTTCGCTCTTCTACAGTCTCGAGATCTCACTGGTTCAGGATCAAATTGGGAATGTGGACCAGCCGCATAACACACCTGTACTTACTGTGTTGTTCTATTGAGGTTTCCATGTTCTCCTGTTATTTTTTTATTTGTTTGGTTTGCTATATGGTTTGCTATAAAAAATATATTTTTTTGTTTCCATTAACATTTTTTTTAAAAAGCTTTAATTATTTATATTTTAATTATTGTCCTTGCGTCTCATCTACATAAGTTCTACATGTTATGAGTCTGATCATTTTAATTTAAAAAAATATTTTTGTAGTTGCTCTTTTAACTATGATTTACAGCATGATGAACAGCTGGCTAATAAGTAGCAAAAACCTTGAAACATCTGTCCACTCAGTGGCCATCTTGGCAATTATTTACATCATCAATCAAGTTGCATCGGGACTCTCTGGAGACTCTTATAGACCCGAAAAGACTGACGATAGCATTTTAAATACATATTTGTAATATGATCAAGATGGTGGAAATAATGTTGTAACTGTTTTTACGGCTTTTGAATATACATACTTATCCATTACTAACTGAGCAATGCACTATAACACTGCGTGTGATTCATTGTTTTTTTGCTAACTTCTTACCATGCAATTTGATTAGCTCTTTTTAGTGGAAGGGACTGTATTCGTGCACTCCTTACTCCTGACCTGGTGAGCCAGCACAACATAACCCTCAGTAATAACTCAATAATCATTTTTCTAATAAGATGTAGAAGAAAGGATGGAGGTCAGCTATATTACACCGTGAAAGGAAGTGCTGTGTCTAGGGGTTTGATAAATATGATTGGGGTCAGAGGTTATTCTCCATCAACATATCACACAATGGCTTGTCTAAAATTTGGCAATAGGGGGAAAAATGAGGTGATGCAATGTTTTGTGAAAATTACAATTATGATAGTGACAATAGTGATCTGTTAATGAAATGATCTGTTGAATTGTTGGTTTTAATCAATAAAATGTTGATTGTAATATCCACATAAGACAATATAAATATTATTATAATATAAACATAAAAATAATATTTGTTTTTTATCAAAAAATGCCATTCAAAGGCATTTTTTATCCAGCCATGATGCTGTTACAATTCTACAGAAAAATGATTAGTGTTTATATGAACATGAGCTGATTGACTAATGATGTAAGCAGAACGTAGTCATTCTCAGTCACCACAGGTCTACCATTGGAGGATCTTCATCATATCATCTAGAGCTACAGTATGCTATTAAATTTAATTGATCTTTTGTTGGTCAATTTGAATTATCGAATTGATGTATCGAAATCCATCCAGAATCGATTCCCACTTTTTAAATTGCACAAGTAAACTAATAGTAAATGTAATACAATTTATGATTTTGTTTATTATTTACCTCAGCTTTTGCAGAAAATATAAACTTGTTTACTCTAATTGAATATTCATTTTGTAAGAATATTGATTTGCAATACCACCACAGGACTGAGAGAAAAAAAGTAACATGACGTTTAATCTTAAATCTTAACCTTAAACTTGTGACAAATCAGACAATAAACATTAGTGCCACTGGATGGAATTGAAAATCACAACGCCTAAACATGGAACTAATTCGAATGGATGGTCAACCTGTAAGTCACAGTTCTAGTATCGTCTGATTTGGAGATCGCGTTATCAAGCAGTCTGGTTTAGGATTTTGATTGAGATTTCATTAAGTAATAATCTTCAAAGCCTGCTGAAAGAGCACAGAGTAAAGCCAGCTTTAAAATCAAATCAAATCAAATAAATCCTGAGCTGTATGAAAGAAAACCATCACAAATTGAGGTAGTGCTTTATTTTTGCCAAAACAATACCAAGTGTCATCAACTGCAAATTGAACGCCGGAAATATATGGCAAGACTGTTTAGGAGTCTGTGAACATAATGAACGAGCTTAGTACTGAACCCTGCAGGAGCACCTTGTGTTAGAGCGATTTGTAAAGCCCTGGACACTTATTTCCTCGCTCCAAACACCTCATTAACCTTGACAAAGGGCTCTGAAATCAGGTGCTGGACGGTGTCTCGGGCAGCTTATTAGAAAGACTGCCTCAGTTCGCTGTATTTCCATGCCTTCCCACTGGCGTACAAACTGAAAGTTTTGATCGTCACTCTTTTGTAAGTTTGCTCCTCGCTCTTTTCTCAGATTGGTCTCATTTTCCACCACATTTAAAGAGGGCTGCAATTGGGAACCTGCCGAGATGAGGACATTGGATGAAATGATTTTTTTCTTCTCTTTCTCTCTCTCTCTTTCTCTCTCTCTCTCTCTCTCTCTCTCTCTCTTTCTCTCGCTGTCTCTAACAAGCCTATGAAGAGGACACTAGAAATCATCTCCAGCAATTTTGGTAATGGCTTTTGAGACAGCCGCCTGCTTTGTCGTATAATGATGACAAATGATGGCTTGAAAAGGCTTTGGAGACAAGAGACTTGAGAGGTAAAGATGTGAACAGAGAGAAAGCAACAGTGCAAGAAAGAAAGAGAGAGACGCTCACATAAATTGCCCATAGAGTATTTTCCCGGTCGACTGTACATAATTGGCGTTTATTAGACTTGTTAGCTTGGGGTAACTTTTTAGCCACAGAGAGATTTTCCAGATCTCTTGATTGCTCGCTCGCTTCTCTCCTCAACAGGTGAAGCGAAAACTAGTTCAGGTGAAACTAATCGTCTGATCGGTCCATGGGTTTAACCAACCGACAGAGGCTTTTCGCTTACACGGCAGCGGAGAAGACAGTGAAGGAGAGACGGCCTTCAGATGGCTCATTTAAAACAAATTCAACCGCATCACACGTCAGCTCGGAGTCAGTTTATCCATCCAGTTCTCCCGGATGACAGAGTGCATCATAGCTATTATGGCCATGAATGACATTTTCCAAGCCGTGACATTTCAATGAAGCGCATGGAGGTCAAAAGCTTCATCTTTGCTAAACGTTTGGCTTTAAGGTTAATTGGCATAAACCTATAGGCAAAGAAATATAAGGCTATTTTATTTCATGAAACGTTGTAGTTCAATGAAATAATAAAAAAAAAAATGATCTGGATACAAATCCTGGAGAACTTTACATCTTGATAGCACTTTGTTCATCTCTGACGTATTGCAGATTGTCTGAAATGCTTAGATTCTAAAGTTTTAATTTAACTCAAGCAGCTTGTTCTTCAGCATGGACAGGCGTTAAGATCACAATGTTTTATTGCAACATTTCATCTTGGATAAAATCGATATTTGGAAATGCAGAAAGCTTGTCTGCTGTCCTGAGACTCCCACAGGCTTTAGGTGTGACTTTCTTTCTGTGTGTTTTGCCATGTGTTCATGGTTATACTTTAAATATCTCACCAAGGATGCAACACACAGCCGGAGAGACCAGGGACAGTGAAAATGCGGTCTTGTGGTCTCGGCCTGTTCGACATCTTGTTCTGCTTCAAACAGCCGCATGTCTTTTATGAATCAATACCTGATATTTAAAATTCAGCACTCTCTCTGTCATGCTTTTTCTCTCTCCCTTTCTCTCTCTCTCTCCTTCTTTCTCACCTATGCTTTTGACACTACAAACTCACCAGCATGAGCAGACATGACCCATCACACACATCAACCCTTCAGACTCCACTTCATTATTAATTGATGCCTCTTCTAGGAAGTACTCAAGGCTGTTTCTGGGAGTCGCGTCTTTTGATAAGTTTCCGGTAAAAATCTCACAGCCTCTCTCTCTCTCTCTCTCTCTCTCTCTTTTTCTTTGTGCTTAATCCCCGATGAAGCGACTAGCTCCGTCTGGCCGTAATGACTGGAAGAGGGCTGGAAGTGAACAGGACAGAACAGACCCATGGGGGTGTTTCTCTGTACACATCTCATGTTTGAACGGTGCGATACCCTAACATGTGACCTTTTAACTAACGTTAATGGCTACTCCTCTAATGCCTTCGCTTTTCTCTTTTGCCCTCATCAGCCCTCTTTTCCTCTAATCTAGCACTTACTGGAAGTTACAGGGCCAAATCCCAGGACATCGCAGAAAAAATTTCACAGCAGCCTTGGTGCATTTACACGGCCATCTGAGCAGATTTACCACCGGGAAAAAAGAAAAAACTATCTCTCTCACATCACTGGAGGCTAGAGCAAAAAACAAATTCTCTACATTTGCCGTACTGCATTGTTTTAAATTTTAATTCTGCGTTCTGATTGTTAAGAAGGTGTTGACTGACTCTTCCACAACAGCACTTCTAATACATACCTATTCACCATATGTTTACTCCAGCAAGTGGTAAAGCAACAGCAAAAACATGTGGCATTAAAATGAATTATTTTTTCACCTGTTGGTGAATTGGAATGATGCGATAAAGCACCATTTATACACCATTTGGTTAAAAAGGATTCATCGTAACAATCCTACAGTATTGTCCTGTTTTGTCTGATGCTCCTTACAAACCCTGATTGCATTTTATTTCTTCCTAGCTGCAGTTAGTCCCCATTTAACACATAAAAATGGACCATTGTTATCTTATCCTATCATATACAACATCTTATTTACTGTAAATATAGAAGTTCCGAAACAAAATCAATAATGAAAAAAAATAGTAGAGATTCTTTGCTAATCTGAGAAGAAAGCTAGTCGAATATAAGCATGTACAATGATTTCCATTTAACTAAGTAGATAAGGTACAATATACACCATGTAGCTAATATTTATATAATAAATAAATAATATATACATGTACAGTGGTACCTCAGCAAACAAACACCCCACCTCACAAATATTCACCTTAATTTGTCTCAGCGTAGGAAGCATTTTTTAAACTGTGTATGAACTGAATCCTGGCTAAGTTGCACGTACGTCCGGGAGCCGGTCAAAACTTGGCAAAAGTTGAAAGCCAAGTGAAGCAACTTCATGTATTTTTTGTGGGTTTTATTTGTAGCATTTTGTGCAAGATTTAGCGAAGACATACTGTAGCACCATGGGTCCGAAGAATGTTATCAAGAAAAGATCACGTTCAGTTTGTTTTTTAAAGCAGCCAGTGGCAAGATTTAATGTCCATTCATTTTACTGTATTCCATTGTACATGTATTTTCTAAATGTTTTTATTGTTTTACATGCAAAAATGTGGGAAATTGGTAATATTGGTAAGATTTTTTCATGGCTGGAATGGATTATCTGCATTTACATTATTTCCTATGGGAAAATGCGTTTCATAATACGAAATTTCACCTTAAGAACTCGCCTCCGGAGCGGATTTAATTTGTAACTTGTCACGCCCACAAGCCACAAGATCACGTTTTTGGGAATGTGAATGTATGGTAAGTTTTCCGACATTTTCAGGACAGAATAGTTTACAGTACATGCAGCACTTTCTGATTTTTTGTGGGGGGGTTTCTTGTGTTTGTTTTTTTTTTTTTTTTTTGTGTGTGTGTGTGTGTGTGTGTGCGTGTGTGTGTGTGTTTTTTTTTTACTGAAATGAACTTTTTTTTTACAAACTTGATTTATAACTATGAACAGATGAACAGATCACACCACCCAACAGTGCATTATTTATTATTACTTTCTATAACGACATGACAAACAGTGTATTTGTTGCTCACGTTTCCACAGTCTAATACAGTTCCTCAGCTCTGCAGTTTTAACCTCAGAAACACATTTCTGTCTTCAGGACCATGTCGGCCTTTTCATGTCCTGACTTGTGAAAAGGTTGTGTGTATCTCAGGAGGGCCTTTACTGAGTTGCTGTGAGTGTGTGTGTGTGTGTGTGTGTGTGTGCGTGTGAGTGTGTGTGTAGATGGTGGTGATGTCATGGGGTTGTGTGTGAAGTGCAAACGGAAGCGTAATGAGGGGGAATGAGAGATCATGTTTATCACCTTGAGTGATAGCAAACCTGATAAAAGCCGAGCGGTCATCCTTTAAGACGGGTTTCCGTCTGCCTGCGCCCCGACGAATAAAATCGAGTCAGGCTCTCTGGCTAATGTGCACCGCAGGTCTCCTGTAAAGTGCGGAAAAATTTATTATAATCGCTAAAGGAGACCCGGAAAAAAAATGATCAAAGATCGTATTTCTGGATTCGAGCACACTGCAGGGAAAAAAAAGCTGGCTTTTCATTTCCTTTGTGCATTTTCTTGTCCGGGTGCGTGTGTTGTTTTTACGTGAAACATGACAAACGTTTTTGACATGAGAGCGTCCGTTACGTCTTGGGGTCAGGCGGTGATTGTATTTTCATACAGTCAGGATGGTGATGAATGAGTGTTTGAGATGCAGTCAGATACAGAAGAGCAGAGAGGAAAACAAATGGAACGGTGCGAAGGGACCTGCACGCTTCAGGGCTTTGTCCGATTTCAGGGCTTCTCATATCCTCATCTGTCACGCCAGACGAGTCGATGTGAGAGACAGCGAGCGAGAGAGAGCAGCTGCTCTGATAGATTAGCCTGTCTCAGAATGGACTGCTTCTCAGCCTTGTAAATATGTGACAAATGACGGCGCAAAAAAGTATCGATTCCAATCTCATCGAAGCAGCGCGTGGCTAGGCTGAAGCTCTGCGTGTGTGTGTGTGAAAGAGAAAAAGAGAAAAAGTATGTTAGTGGAAGCCTTAGAAATGTTTCCATTAAAATGTAGTAATATACACATTTTCAATACTGTCATTAGCATGCTAACATGTGCACATTCAGCGCTGCTTGGTCCCCATTTGGATTTTCTTTCAGTTTTGGAAGCTCAATATCTTCAATGTTGAAAATTCTGCATTATCCGTCCATCCATCAAGCCGACCCTGCTTAGCAATGGCTGGCCGCAACCTCCTATGACTTTAAGACAGAGGTCATTGTCACAAATACACACAATCACACCCCTAACTACACTACAGGCAATTTGGAAACTCCAATCTGGCTTTGAGTCCTGAGAATCAGGAGGAAGCCCACAGGCACATGGAGAACATGCAAACTCCACGAATAAAGACGGGGCGAGATTCAAACCCCAACCATGGAGATGTTCAAACCACAAAAACACCAGGATTTTAGCATTATTAGTAGGTAATTAGGTCTGATATTGATTAACTTCTGTCAATTTCAATGGCTTTAAACAAACACAGATTGTCAGGTTAAACACAAGCTCATGGAGCCAGAGGTCTATACCTAAAGTGTCTTATTGTTGAGTTGGAGAACACCTGAAGAGTTGATATTTTAAGGCTTTGCTCTAGGAGCTAACAGAGGAAGTTCCATGGTGCTGGGATTTGAGCTAATTACCTTCTACATAAAAGCATGATGCCTTATCCATTGAGCTACAACTGTACCAAATAGAGCCTGGGATTCCACAGGTTGATTCCCAGGGTCATACAATACCAGGGTTAAACAACTCCATGGTCCCATATTCCCATGGGTCAACAGCTTCATGATCCTACATTCACAATATTTAACACTCCAGGTTACTATATCCCCAGGGTTCCAAAGATTGAAGGTCCCACATTCCCAGGATTCAACAGCTCCAGGGTCCTACAGTTCCAGAGTTTGAATAGCCCACTGTCCTGCACTGCCAGAGTTCAATTGCTCCAGAATCCTAAATTCCCAGAATTGCAATGGCAACCTGTTTGAGCAGGGGCTTAAACCACTGGTCTTCTGATCAGTAACTTCAGTGCCGCAATATGCTGAGCTACCACTTAAACAGTTAAACAGATCCAGGGTCCTACATTCCAAGAGTTCAATAGCTCCATGGTCCTACATTCCCATAGTTTAACAGTTCCATGGTCCTCCATTCTCATAGTTCAACCGTTCCATGGTCCTTCATTCCCATAGTTCAACAGTTTCATGATCCTTTATTCGCGTAGTTCAACAGCTCACTTTATCAAAAAAAATGCATCTTGACATGCTATTAAGATTTCACTAAGTACAAATCCTGAACTTTTCAGGAGCCCTCTATCGAATTGCTGTGAATACATGGATAATCATACAGTAAGATCATGGCTTGACATTGTGACCTATTTTGCAGTGATCCATAGTGATTTTTATATATATCTTGCCTAAATGTGTTACAGTTTATTTAGCATGTCGACTCTATGGCTTTTTATTACTTGTATTTCTGATATAGGTCCACTCCACAATATAGGTTGTAACCAGTTAGTGCAACAGCTGTGATGTGCTACAATACCATTCACTATGGAAGTGACTGTAGCAGAGCCATCTCATGTGATTGTATCGTATCGGCAAAGTGATTATCATTACATGTCTTCTTACCAAATCATTGTTTTTTGTGCCTTTTTGTAGCAG
Source organism: Clarias platycephalus (assembly GCA_030068275.1). Classification (NCBI taxonomy): domain Eukaryota; kingdom Metazoa; phylum Chordata; class Actinopteri; order Siluriformes; family Clariidae; genus Clarias; species Clarias platycephalus. Next base: position 1,786,166 of record JAQQZT010000038.1, on the reverse strand, counting down.
GACCAGATTTTGCCCCAGCTCTGCCAACAGAGCTTTGGTCTTATGCTGCAGTTAACAATGTCGGAGCATGTGGGGTCCACAGCAAACCAAACATTTTTCATTCTTGTTTATAGCAACAATCATGAGAGTAAAAAGAGCTTAAAGTACAGCTTTACCTTTGACTGTTCTAAAGCACCGACACTGGAGACTCCTTCTTCTTACAAAAACTTTTTCTATGCAAATGATAACGTATCAGAAGAGCAACATTGATGTAAACCTGCACTACTGTCAGAGTCGCTGCTAGAGAGAATTACCAAAATATAAAAAATATTTACTCTGGTGTAAAGATAAAGATGCCAGTTATATTTGTTTTACTGAGTTACAGGGTGGCGTCATGATGGCTTAGTAGTTTGTACTATTGCCTTGCACCTCCAGGGTCTGGGTTTGATTTCCGCCTCTGTGTGCATGGAGTTCGCACATTTTTCCCATGCTTGGTGGGTTTCCTCTGGGTACTCTGGTTTCCTCCCACTGTTCGAGGTCATGCAGATTAGGCCAACTGGCGTTCCCAAATTGCTGTACTGTGTGAATGAGCGGGTACATGTGTGTATCCATGTGCCTTGCGATGGATTGGCACCCTGTCCAGGGTGTACCACACATCCTGCCCTAAGTGTCCTAAGATAGAGAGAGTTATAGGGTTAAGCACTCTCCAGCAGGTCTGGGAGGAAGTTTTGGTATTATTATAAATCCTTCTTTTCTTTAGCCCTTTCTGATCATAATGACTTTGGACACCGAGGTGCTTCTCCTTCAATAGGTGCTGATCGGGTGCTCCCAAATTACGCCAAATGGAAGTGACAGCCGGCAGAGGACTAGCTTTTATCCGATGATCTGAGACCCGGGATGTGCTTTTAGTGACAGGACACTGTTGTCAAGTCGGTGGTTAATGGAAAAAAACACGCTGCGGGTCCACGCGAGGTGGAGCGAGGACCTGACCGTCTGCTCCGCGCCTGTGAGCAGGTGTTTCTGGGAGATTTCCAGCATCTTGTGCTTCATGGGCACAGCAGGTCTCCTATAGAGAGGCACAAAGAGGATTCTCTGTGCACGGAGACACCTGCCGCGCTCTGATTGTCTTTTTCTGTCACACACTCACACACATACACAGAAAGTTATCTGTGGTCGAGTCCATCTCGCAAGCTCTCCTCGCTCAGTCAGGAAGGATTAGAGCGAGTTCCTCGGCCAGATGGTTGACACGTGGCTCAAAATTCAGCCGACAGGCCTCGAGAGATTCTCTTCAACTTTACACACTTTATATACAACTTTCGCATGGTGTGTGAAGAGACGAAGCTCTAACCACCGCTTGAATTGAAGACTTCATTTAGTAACGCTATAAAAGATGCAAGCTGTTATAAAGTAAACAGTAAATGAACTAGAGAGCTCCGAGTCTGTCCATGCTTCATTTATCCTATTATCTTTCTCTATCCATGTGTGTGTGTGTGTGTGTGTGTGTGTGTGTGTGTGTGTGTGTGTGTGTGTGTGTGTATGCGTGTGTGAGTATGCTAGGGCAGGTGGCCATGCTGGGGTCACATCCTCTTTTCCGCACATGCAGAGAGGCCTCCGTGTCAGAGTGTGTGTGTGTGTGTGTGTGTGTGTGTGTGTGTGTGTGTGTGAGTGTTTTCATCCACGCTCTTTTACAAAAGCCCTGATTAGCTTATTCACCGCATGACAGCAGCCCACCGCCCAAAGTGTGCCAAGATGAAAATGAGAGTCGTCATCTGTGAACAGACTAGTGTGTGTGTGTGTGTGTGTGTGGGTGTGTGTGTGTGTGTGTGTGATTTATATATGTAGTCTCTCTCCTATAGTTCTCTATTAATCATCATCAATATAAAAAATCATTTGGTCATTTATTTGTGCTTCAAAAACAATTGTTGGTTTTTAAAAAGAGACAGAAAAATTTAAGCATAACATTGTTCCATGGTTAAAATTTTAAAACTTAAAATAAATCACATTTTAGTAAAAGTAAGAAACCTTAAATACTTTTACATTATCGGATTATTAGAAAATAAATGTAAGATTATGGAAAATATTTTCGGATATTTTAAATAATGTTAGTAGTGCTGGGCCTTGCACCTCCAGGGTCGAAGGTTCGATTCCTGCCTCTGGGTCTGTGTGTGTGGAGTTTGCATGGTGGGTTTCGTCCTTGTTTCCTCAGATGGTCCAAAGACATGCAGGTTAGGGTAATCGGTATTTCCACATTTCCTGTAGTGTGTGAGGATGGATGGATAGATAGATGTGTGATGGATTTGCACCCCGTCCAGGATTACACTCCAGGCCTCCTGCAACCCTGTACAGGATAAATTCTATAGGAAATGGCAGAGGGATATGATGTTTAACTGCATAAATCAGATGAAAATGTTAAATAAATGAAATATGTATTAATATTCCAGTTATTATATAATTATATCTTGATGAGAAAGTTTGACGTGTTTGAGAGATTTTTCGCTTCCTGTGTATGCTGTATTTCTGTCATCATGAAGACATCCGGTCCTACAGTAGGAGATAAACTTGTCTCTGTTTGTCTCTCTCTTCTGTCCTTATTACCCTTGTCCATCCTTTCCTCCATCAGTCTGACTCTCCTCCTGCCTTTCTTTCCCTCATCTCTCTCTCTCTCTCTCTCTCTCTCTCTCTCTCTCTCTCTTTCTCTCTCTATGTCCTCATTTTCTGACTTGTTTTCATTCATATCAGAACCGTGACCTTTCCTCAGTCAAACCAACACTCTGAGTCTGTGTGTGGATCAGTGTGTGTATGAGAGAGAGATATATTGGTGAGATAGAGAAAATACAAATGCATGCTATATTAATACGCATTATTTACATTAATTTATGATAGCTTTTTTAAAAGTTGCTTTTGTTCTTTTGGTCTCTCTCTCTCTCTCTCTCTCTCTCTCTCTGTCTCTCTCTCTCTCTCTCTGTCTCTCTCTCTCTCTCTCTCTCTCTCTCTCTGCATTTCTCTCACCTGTAACACTGGAGGGAAAAACACTACTATGACGTTAGCAACTATTTTCCTTTTTGATATTAAATTTATTTATTTATTTTGCTACAAAATATTTCACCCTGTATGACCCCTTTTGTGTTCCACATCAGACTTTCTTTTTTTTCCTTTTTCATTATTTCTGTAGTCCATGTCATGCCACGTGATTCCGAGTTTCCATATTTGGTCATAGCTTCCTGATTTGTCTTTCAGTAAGATTCACATTGTGAGAACTAAAGCAGTGGGAGAATGTGTTTGAACAATATACAGTATTTATACCATATATATATGGTACAAATACAAATGATTATAGCACCCAATTGTTGACCCTCTTCGAATTCCACATTCAATATTCAGCTCTTTGTTTTCTGTTCTTCTGTTAAATCTGTCATTCTGAAGTTCAGACTGTATATTTATTTATCTGGTCAAGACTTCTTCATGTGTTTGTTTTTAGTTTCATGTAGACTCGTCTAGCGGGTGAGAAAGATTGTGTAAAAAATTAATGAGTGGCAAAGTTTGTAAATATTTATATAGTATTTATTAATACAGTATCAATAGAGTCTAACGTTTCTACGTATCTTTTTGTTTTGTTTTTGTGGGACTCAAATCAGTAGCCATGTTCTGACCCATGTGGCGTTCCATAGGATGATTACATCACACTTCTCATCACATCAAGTCATAGTTTATTGTTTTCTGTTCTTCTCAAATTACAATCTTATTTTATCATATTACACTCACATCAATACTTTCGCCTTTACACACACACACACACATACACACACACACACACACTTTACATAATTACACACACACACACACACACACACGCACGCACGCACACATATAATACCTTTACACTTGCTTATAATCTAAAACACACATTTTACATCACACTCACAAAAACTTTACACTCACACACATAAACACATGAAAACACACACAGACACACACACACACAGATACACACACACACACACACACACACACACACACACACACACACACACACACACACACACACACACATGTGTGTGACAGAGGTGTGATGTTCAGGCTTCATTATCACTGAGAGAGCTGTGTGTAACCTCCGCCTGGTTTAAACTCTGTGTGGATTTGGGCCTCTGAGCTGGAGGTGAAGGTGGATGTGGAGGTGAAGGTGGAGGTGAAGGTGAAGGTGGAGGTGAAGGTGGAGGTGGAGGTGAAGGTGGAGGTGGAGGTGAAGGTGAAGGTGGAGGTGAAGGTGAAGGTGGAGGTGGAGGTGAAGGTGGAGGTGAAGGTGGGGGTGAAGGTGGAGGTGAAGGTGGAGGTGAAGGTGGAGGTGGAGGTGACGGTGGAGGTGAAGGTGGAGGTGGAGGTGAAGGTGGAGGTGGAGGTGAAGGTGGAGGTGGAGGTGGAGGTGAAGGTGGAGGTGGAGGTGGAGGTGACGGTGGAGGTGAAGGTGGAGGTGAAGGTGGATGTGGAGGTGGAGGTGAAGGTGGAGGTGGAGGTGAAGGTGGAGGTGGAGGTGAAGGTGGAGGTGAAGGTGGAGGTGAAGGTGGATGTGGAGGTGGAGGTGAAGATGTTTGAGTAGTTTATGGTCACAGTGGTGTCGTACTGAGACTCCCAGGATCTCTGCTTCAGGTTCAGCTCGTTATCTTCGTGTGGCGCTGATGTTAAAGTGCGACTGTTACAAAACCAACAAAAGACTCGGAGTTTAGAGTTCTTCAAATCCCTGATATAAAAAATAATAATAAATGTAGCATTATTTGCTTTAGGTTGAGAGGGTTTGCTGAAAGGGGCTATCCCAGTGATCGCCTTCTGAAAGCCTATTTCATGTATTGTAGAGAAAGTGAATTAAAGTGAAAGAATAAAAAACAGAAAAACAGCGACCTTGCTTTTCGACAGATTTAAACCTCTCTTTTTGTTCCTCCTCAGAGACGTGATCGTCTCCCCATTCTCTCTCTCTCTCTCTCTCTCTCTCTCTCTCTGTTCCCCGCTCTGACTTCTGATTGTGGTTGGTAAACATTAATTACAATGCGTGTGTGTGTGTGTGTGTGTGTTTGTGTAAAGACGAAGCAATCCCTCAGGGAGATGCGTGAGGTTTAAAGGCACTTAATCGGTGTTTGGGTCTAATCTGGAAACATCGTCAAGAATACTGATGTGTGTGTGTGTGTGTGTGTGTATACAAAGTGTTGCCTGTTTTCTCACACTCGAATAATCTACAAAATCTATGTACAATAGCACAGTAGTAATAAGCCACTGTGTGATGATGATGATGATGAAGAAGACATTTCTGTTTTCTGTCACTGTTAGATTTAATTATTTTTCTGCAGCTTGCTCCTAAGTGTTGTACAGCGGTACCTCTGCATCCGAATTTAATCTGTTCTGGAGGTGAGTTCTTCAGGTGAAATGTCGTATTGTGAAATGCATTGTCCCATAGGAAATAATGTAAATACAGATAATCCGTTCCAGCCACCCAAAAATATTACCAATACTACCAATTTCCAACACTATAATCATATTAATCACTTAATCACTTAACCCTGTTTTATGATTCCTCTTGGCACCGGCTGCTTTAAAAACCAAACTGAAAGTGGTTCCCTTTTCTTCTTGTTACCGTACTTGAGAACATTCTTGGGTCACATGGTACTATTTCTTCATAAATCTTGTGCAAAACAAAACAAAAAAAAAACTTGTTTTGCTTAGCTTTCCACTGAACGGCTCCCGGACGTAAACACCATTTAGCCGGAATTCGGTTCATGAGGTTGGGCATTCGTATCCCGAGGTACCACTGTACCTGTCTACTTCCACAGCAATTAATTGTTTTAGTTATTTGTCCAGCTAGCTAGCTGTTTGTAATATACATAGACCCCGACATTATGATGCATTTTGTGGGACGGAGCCTAGCTGGAAGTGAAATATTCCCCTAGATATGATATCTAACAATCTATCAAGTTTGGTGGCCTCGTAGTTTAACACTCACTCCTCGTCTATACCGCTTCGTCCTGTACTCAGGGTCGCAGAGAGCCTGGAGCCTATCCCAGGAGACTTAGGGCACAAGGCAGGGTACACCCTGGACAGGGTGCCAATCCATTGCAGGGCACACACATGCACACACTTTCACACAATGTGGGCCATTTTGGGAAAACCAATTAGCCTAATCTGCATGTCTTTGGACCATAGGAGGAAACCGGAGTACCCGGAGGAAACCCACCAAGCACAGGGAGAACATGCAAACCCCATGCACAAAGAGATGGGAATGGAGCCGACAGTGCTAACCACTACACCACCGTGCTGCCTTTGTAGTTTAACAGCTTCTGAATAAGTAATTATGAGTTTATCTGAAAATGTTCAATCAGTTTCTGGGACAACAAATTACATCTTAAAAAGAAATATTCTTGACTCTAGTTAAATTGATCTATACTTTTTTTTTTAAATATCTCTACAATAAACCAAATATAAGATTATTAAGCTTAATAGTTGATTGATGTACAGTCAGACTATCTGTTATGACCGAAATGAGGCCAGTTTACGTTTGAATCTGGTTCCTCTCAAGGTTTCTTCCTCCTGTCGTTTCAGGGAGTTTTTCCTTCACCACTGTCTTTTTCACAAGGGACAATCGGATGAAGCTAAAAAAAAAAATGTAAATATAAATATCATTTTATTTCTGTTGTTAAAAGCACTATATAAATTCATTTGAATTAAATTATGTTCGATTTAAAACACCACAGCAAAATGACATTTTTTTCTTTCATTTTGCCCCTAGCTATCGCCATGATGTTGACTAAAAGGGTTCATATTAGTGTGAGTCTATTGCTTTAACAATCAAATTTAACCAAATTTAATCAGCTATGTTTTGTACAACAAAAAAAAGATCTTCCCAACTGTGTTTGACTGATGGCACTGTTAGTAACCCAGTGTAAGTATCTATCCAGTGATAAAAACTTCAAAGTACTTTTTCTGGATCACAGTGTCTGCCTAAATGTAAATGTAAATGACAACTTAATGTAGAGGTGGCTGCTCGCTTAGATCACGCAGGGTTTAATGTTTACATCTGTTAAACGCTAAGAATGGAAATATTCAATTAAATTCAATTTTATTTATATAGCACTTTTAACAATGGTCATTGTCTCAAAGCAGCTTCACAAAAATGAA
>JAQQZT010000038.1:1763452-1778929 GCA_030068275.1 Clarias platycephalus | reverse complement strand
ATGAGCAAGCCAAGGGTGACGGCGACGGTGGCAAGGAAAAACTCCCTGAATGGCAACAGGAAGAAACCTTGAGAGGATCCAGACTCAACAGGGAACCCATCCTCATCTGGGTGATAACAGATAGAAATGATAACATCATGTGTGTTAATACAGTATTTTTTTTTTTTACATGTCACGCCCACAAGATGCGACATGCATGTAAACAGTGGGGGCAGTACAAGGAGGTCAAAAATGGCAGAAATATTTGTGGTGAAGTTGTGTGACCAGGTCTGCAATCCCCCCACCTGCATGATGTGTCAGTTAGATGGAGATAAGTACTCGACAAGTCGACCCTTTGGCAACAACGGCAATCAAGCGTTAACTGGCAGAGAGTCTTTCACATCACTTTGTAGAAATTTTGTCCCACTCTTCTTTGCAGTGATGTTTTATTTCAGCCACAAATCAAATAATTTGTACAGTGTTTCAGATCATTGTCCTGCTGCTTAACTCAAGTGTGCTCTACACTTATATAGTGTCTCTAAAAGTTCCACCTCTAATCTTAAACACTAATAGTCTAAAGCTGTAGATCTATGACTGTGCGCATAGCTTTTCCTACAGAACTTCAATAGTGAACAACATTCTGGTAAAGTGTAATGTTAGCGCTGGGACTTCTGTCAGAAATCATTCCACAGCAGTGTTTAATGCTAAATGCTTCATATTCTCTCCATGAGAAGCGTCTATTTAAGTAGCACCAGCTATGATATTGTTAGTTCATGGCAGCAAGGCTAAAATCAAATGATTTGTACTGTAAATACTAGAAACTACCATAATTACTGGATTACAGTTCATTACTATAAATATACTGATAAACATCTACAGTAAATTTAGCCTAACCCTGTTATTCTCTACTATAATTATAGTACATGCTAAACAACCAAAAGCTAGCTTGTAGTGTATGCTAGCACTCTGTGCTGGATTCAGACTGCTTCTTTTGTTTCCTGTCTCTGTCTGACCTCGATTAGACATCATCACCTGTCCCCGGTTCCTACCCAAATCTCTAGAGGCTCTAAAGGGAATGCTGCAGTTAGCCTGTGTGTGTGTGTGGCTGAGAACCGAGTCCTCATCGTCCCCTTCTTCGATCGATCCAGGTCCGTGTAGCGTGTATTAGCACATGGATGTCAAGGGACATGTGAGAAGCTGGACGTATTTAAGGAACAAATATGTTGCTCCCCGGTGTTCTGTGTTGAAAGAGGATGGTGTGTGTATGTGTGTGTGTGTGTCTCATCTTCACCCATGTTCAGTCTCTTTCTAACTGATGGTTTTAAACATAGGAGTACTTTGTCATAAAAAAGAAAAAGAAATATAAATGCTACTACAATTCTATCTCAATTACTATGGTGATTATTTGACTCATTTCATCTCTTTGAGTCGATTCTTTAAGCAGAAAGCCATCTCACATTTTTGAGCCTTCTTTCCTTTTTTGTGGACTGATCTTCTCACTCTTCTAATGTGAATATGGAGCTGAAAAATAATACTGGGAGAAACTTCTAGCTCACAAGGAGACTTGAGGCTGGCACTGCTGCCGAAGCTGCTTGAACCAAGTACTAAGAGATGGGTGTGAATACTTATGGAAATGGGATAGTTCATTCTTTGTGGAGTAATGTGTATAGAATTATAAGAGAAAAGAGTGCGAAGAATGCTGAGGCCAAACTACACAGCAGGATTTTGTACATGTTTCAGAATGGTGTCAAGTCTGTCCTAGTCTGTAGCATTCAGCACAAAGTGTGGCCAGTAGGCTTGCCAAGTTGGCACGGAAATCCACAGACGAAGATCAGACTCTGCCTGACATGAGTCGCAGTACATACATGTTTAATTTTTTTCAGAGCTGGGTCTGTGGCGTAGTGTACACTGGTCGCCGACCTGTCCGAGAATGCGTACCATCAAAAGTACATAGAGGATGCACAATAATTCACTCCCCCATGCTCAGGTCTCCATTTATTTATTTATTTATTTATTTATTCATTCCTTCAGTCATTTAAGCATTGAGTGAGAAAAAAAGCCTGTGAATGAGTCCACCACAGAAGTTAAGTGAAGCCATTTCTTGTCTTTCTTTCTTCGTCTTCTTACAGTATTCTTGAAAGTGTGGTGTGTGCAGGTGGAGAGACTTGTTGTGCGGTGTAATGATAACTCACCTGGCGCAGTCATTAACTGCCATTTTTGTCAGTAATTTAGTATATACATCTATCTTTTCAGAATCTTTTTAAATTGTGGAAGTCATCCTCAGCCTCAATTACTGTAAATATATCTGAAAACCTTATAGCCAACAATGTCAAAAATGATTAAATTAGAATTTTTTTTTTAAATAAATGGTTCATTGATCGTTACATAGAAAGATTTATTTTTAATTAATATTTTTCATGTACAATGCTCAGGACTCAAGCTTTTTAAATTATTATTATTTTTTTATTTTTTAATTATTTATTATCTTTGGATCTTGCATAACTTTTTCTGCACATTACATTTTTCTTTACACGTCAGTATTGTAATTCTAACACAATGACATTTTGGGGCTGAAATGAAAAAGAAAAATAGCATTTTTCAAGCAATGTGAAAATCCTTGCGCAATTACTTAGAGGACAAGATTTTTTTTTTTTTTACTTCACTGGAAAACAACAAACCTGTTATAAAGGCCGTACAATTAAACAATATCACACTCAAGGTCATGCTGTTGTGCTGAATATCATAGGCATGAGGGCGCAGTCTGAGTACTGAAGATATAACAGCCATGCTGATATTCAATATAAGAGCACAACCTCAAGTTTCATATTGCTTTCGTACAAAAAGTTCTGCAAACACCATCTGTTATCAACAGATTATAATTAGTTCCTTTATTTAGCCAGTTATTTTGCTCCTCCAACACATAAGCCTGGCAGAACTAACTAACCGCAATTGGCAGAGCTGGCGACTGACAGCTAGTGTAATTAACAAGTAGTTTTAAATTCTTACCGATACTACTGTATGTAGCTAAAAGGTGAGAATAAACCATGGAGGTGGTGGACAGTCCTAACAAACTTTAAACAAGATTTACTTTATATTTTCACAGATTCTACTTTAGAATACCAGCAAACGAATGTTGCAGAGTTGAATTACTAATAGCATTAAATAAAAAGCTAGTGTGCTGTGTAGCAGCATGGTGGCTTATTGGTGAGCACTGTCACCTTGCACTTCCAGGGTCTGGGGTCAATTCCTGCCTCAGGGTCTGACTGTGTTTGTAGAGTTTTCTCAAAAGAGAAAGAACTGAATCTCTGTCATGACAAAATGATTTATTTACTAAAATAATGGTTTACTTAATAAGAAAGGAGTACGTGTCTGACATGACAGGAACAATTTGCAGACTGTCATGACGGAAATTATTTGCTTGGTGGGTTTCCTCAGGGTACTCCCAAAATTGCCCGTAGAGTGTGAATGAGCATGTGAATGATGACCACAGTTTCTACCACAGTTGTAAAAATGTAAAAATGCAAATTAATACAATGGTAATCACCAAGGTCTCGAGTTGTACTACACATGTTTCTAGATGGAACCAAGTAGTGCCCTTGATCAGGAATTAACGAATAAATGGGAATTCTGCCATGTGTTAGGAGCTAGTTAACTTTGTAGTCGTAAACTTTGTAGTCGATTTTTTTCCATATTTTTCCAAATTAAACAGCATTTTTTTGAAACACCAAAATGATCTACATTGCGCGGGTGCTCTGCTTTTTATGACCGGATTCTTATGTTTAAAATAGTAAAGTGTTAAAGTGTTTGCACAGGCAGCACACACAAGGCACATCATGGCACAGAGGCACAACCACTGAGCCCTCTATACCATTGCTCAAAACCATGGAGCAAACATCTCCACTGCTGGCACTCAGACACAAGAAGAAGCAGGAGATCTCCATCACTCATGTTGGCATGGAGAGGAGCTCCAAAAAAAGTGGCAATACATTCTGGATAGTATGCTTCCAATTTGCATCCAATCAAACAAGCCCTGCCCCCAGTTTATGCCACTGTCCTGGCATGTGTCTAACTTCATTTACAGATACAGTAAATAAAAATAATTATTTCCAGTTCATTTGCCTTTAATACCCTGGTGCTCCACAAGAAAATCTCACTCTCATTGGAGGAACGGCGCTCTTCGCCAGTGACCAATCACATGGCCCATTGCCCCTGCGCCACTGTGAAATAGGTGTCCAGAAATGTCTCGTCCAATTGTCCCGCCACGTCATTGGCTGACAGGCCCATCCATCAGGTGAGCACTCAGGGACACTGGATAGCTCATTTGAACCTTCTTCGCATCACCAATAGCTTAGTGAGCGAGGTTTATCACGACAAGCGTTATGGAGGTAATTGAGGTTGGTGAGGTTGATCAGGTGGAACGTTGGCGAGTTGGGCTGAAAGTTGGACTTTAGTTAAGTGACCACAAATGAGGTATTTCTCTCCAAAGAAATTGAAAACATTCTCAAGAATCTAACATCTGCTTATTTCTAATACCAGCTTCATTTGGTGTCAAAAGAGAACTGTTACAGTTCATCCCTAAAAAAGGCAGCCAAAAAATACCATTATACTGTTTTTCTCTCTGAGGGGAAACATGCTCTTCCCTGCTGTATGGATTTTTTTTCCCTAGCTGAAGGGGAAGTGAACGAGGGCTAAATTTAAACAGGAATAATTGAATTGGGGAAGGGAGTGCAGAAAATATACAAAGGGGAGGGTGATCGGAAGAAAGTAATGATTTCTCTCCGAATCGCTGAATCAGTAAAACGTGCTGTAAACAGACGTCCAGTGCAGGACCATAACATGATTTAACTCAGATTTATTTGATGGCAAGAGAACGCAAAGTGCATACTCCTGAGGACTTTCAAAGGATCTGTCTCAATCTGACATGTGTGTCATCGTTCATAATGGATAAAGAGCCTCTCAATTGTCCTCGTGCTACTAAACTACAGGTATAAACTCACATGTCCTAATGTACCTCATACAAAACATTAAATGATTTGTTCTGATTTGTTTGCAGGCAACAGACCGTGTGAATTGTGTAAAGTAGCTCAAAATGGTTGCTATAGGGTGTGATAAAACACACACACACACACACACACACACACACACACACACTACTGAACAATGAGTCACTGGACATTATCAATTCAGACTGATCAACTCAGTGACTCGATTCACTCATTACTGATATAATTTAAGGTCATTACTGATCTCACTCATTACTGATATAATTTGCTGACGCAATTATGATCTACTGAATGAGAAAGGAGTGAATCTCAGTTATGACTAAAATGATTCGCTGACTCAAATAAGGATTTACTAAATAAGAAAGGAGTGAATCTCAAACATGACCAGAATAATTAGCTGAATAAGTCATGACCGAAATGACTTGCTGACTGAAAGCATGATTTACTGAACAAGAAAGGAGTGAATCTCAGTTATAACTAAAATGATTCACTATATCAATGATTTCTCAAAAGAGAAAGAACGGAATCTCTGCATGTTAACTAAAATCATGGATTACTTAATAAGAAAGGAGTACATGTCTGACATGACAGGAAAAATTAGCTGACTGTCATGACAGAAATGATTTGCTGACTCAAAGGATGATTTACCGAATAAAAAAAGAGTCAATCTCTGTTATGCCTAAAATCAAATTCAAATTCAAATCCAAATTTTATTTGTCACATACACAGTCATACACAGTACGATATACAGTGAAATTCTTAAATGACCGCTCATGACCTTAACGGCAAGATTATCAATAAGAAATAAATTATGTAATAGAATAAGAATAAAATATAGAAATAAATAGAAGGATAAAAATATAAAAATTAAAAAATAAAAAAACTATCTGTACAAAATATTGACAATATGGCTGTACAAATATGAAAAATATGGAACTTGGTGTGGAAATTGACATAGAATTTAAATAAAAAATGTCAGAGGAGTATGCAAATATACATGAATGTGAAGATTAATGTCCATAAATGTGCAATGTGCAAAATGAAATGAAATAAAAATGTCCAGGGTGAGTGCAAATGTGCATGAATGTTCAAATGTATAATGTCCATAAATAGTCCATAAATGTCTTGGGTGTGAGCAAATCAATTGATTCACTGAATCAATGATATACTAAATGAGAAAGGAGTGACTCGCTGTCATGATGGAATTATTTACTGACTCAAATAATGATTTACTAAATAAGTCAGGCCTGAATCTCAGATATGACCGGAATAAATGCTGACTCAGTCATGACTGAAATTATTCACCAACTCGAAGCATGATTTACTAAATGAAAAAGGAGAGAATCCCAGTCAAAACCAATATGATTCGCTAAAACAAATAATGATTTGATGAATAAGAAGCGAGTGAATCGTGGTCATGGTCAAAATGATTCACTGATGCAATTATTTATTAGGGAAAATATATGCTGAGTCAAATATTGATTTACTAAATAAGAAAGGAGTGAATCTCGGTCATAGGTACAATGATTTGCTGAATCAATTAGTCTTGACTGAAATAATTAGCTCACTGAACAGATGCTTACTGAGTGAAAAAGAAGTGAATCTCGGTCAAAACCAAAATCATTTACTGAATTAAATAATGATTTAATGAATAAGAAAGAAGCGAATCTTGCTCATGACCAAAATGATTCACTAACTCGATTATAAAGTTACTGCCTGCAAGAGGATTGAATCTGAGTCACGGCTGAAAGAAATCCCTGAGTCAAACTTTGTTTCGCCAACCAAGATTAGAGTAAATCTCAATTACTGTAGTATTATTTCTATACGTTTCTGGCAACACCGTTTTTTTTGTGTTTCAGTATTTGTAATTCTCATGCTTATTTCTGGCCTCCATAACACATAATCTATATTTCCATGTTCAAGTAGACAGGTGTACATTTTAGGTATTTTACAATTTTATAATGCAGCTCAGGGTTAAAGGTAATCTTGGGTGAAAATGATAGAAACGCAACACATTCGTCCAAACATTTAGACTTATTGCACTTCAATCACACATTTTGTTAAAAGATCTGACTGTTTGCATTCTGTCTGAGAGAAAACCATCCACAGGAATTCTCAACATGAAGTAAAAAATAAATATGCATAAATTACGGGAATTTAATTACCAGTAAAACAAAATGCAAAAAAAGTGTTAAAAGTGACATTGTCTTGCATGACATTCCCAGTTTTAAACATTTAAAATATACAGTATACATATAAGGCATTTTCAAAATGTATATTTATTTCTGTAATTTTTCCTGCTGCTAAAAGTAAAATATCTAAAAAAAAAAAAAAAAAAAAACTCTAACAATACTGCTGGAGGAGTGTATCCTCCATCAACCTAGCCCTCAAACTTAATCATACTGATGGAAAAGGTTTTATACTACCACCACCATGCTTCAGTCAGGGCTGTGTTACAGGGTTGGAGTTCAGCCTCTTCAGCTCTCTTCACTTCTCTCCAGTGGGATCTAATTTCCTTCTGCTTCTTCCATCTGAGTATGTGGATCTCTCCATCTCCTTTAGACTTCACCTTGGCCTTCTCTTCATTGCTTCTTTCTCTGTTGTTACTTTCTGTGATGTTGCACCAAAGACATTGAAGAACCCTCTATTGTTCTACTCTATTCTAATAAGTGGAATGAATAACAACTAAACTATTTGATCTTTTATGTAATGCAGATATTTGGAGCAATGTTTCTGATATATGTGGATGCTGAAGGAGAAAAATGCATGGTTTATTTTTATTACACTGGTTTATTGTAGACCGTGTAGACTGTATGTTCACACATGCTTGCTTTTAAATATGCAAACTTTTATGAAAATTGTCATCAAATACATTGAATAAAGAGTAAGATATCTGGTGGATAAGTGTAACACATGAATGCATCGAAGAGCAGTGAGCCAAAGAAAAAACTGGGTAGAATAGAATGTAGGTCACGGCATAGACAATGCTCAGTAAACTGCACAGAGCTGTCAAGGTGATTCAGTGTTCAGTAACCTGTCACCTCAACGTCTCGCTAGGTGGAGTCACTGCTTCAGAGCATCATACACACACATACTGTATGTACACATACGATCTCCATGTGGACCCTACAGAGTTCAGCGCTGGCTCAGATGAGAGGATTATGGGCTTTCCCTGGATCATACTTAATGAAAGATTCACACTTGAATTTCTTTACATTTGAGGAAGCTGATTTTTCTATCCTGGGTCTAGCCCCGAGACCTGCTTCCTTCTCTTCTGGTCTGGAGTTCCTGAAATCTCTGTCGTAACTTTGTTTCACATGACATACCGGCATCGCTACCCATTAGAACTCGAGCAGCACAGGTCGGTGCCAGCAACACAGTGCTGTTTAATAAGTGATGCTGGTATTATTATAATTATATTATATATAATATTATAATTTCTGGTCCTAGAAACAACTGAAAACAACCATTAAAAACAAGTGATCGTATGTTTCTAAAACACATCCGATCGTTTGTTTAGCCTCGTATTGTCACGCATCAGTGAAGAAAAAAAAAGAAGAATAAAATAAGAAATAAATAAATAAGAATATGAGCCGTGCTTTGTGAAAAGCCTGACGCTCAGACAAAGCAATTCATTAAGTCCGTGTGCTGTCAATAGCCTGTTCATCTGCGCTATCACAATCTCTCTAATGGAATTGGCCAGCGTCAGCTTGCCGCCTGCGCGCCTGCATTAACACAAAGGAGTGTGCAGATATATTTCCCTCACTGGCTCCTCTCTCTGTCCCGGCACTATAAATTATCAAATTCAGAGCAGGAAAGGTCAGAGCCGTGCTACTGTGTGTGCGCCAGATTTCATGTTCAGCTCATCGATCTCGTTTAGAAGAGTTTATGAGGACAGAACCTGTTTGTTTAATTGAAATGCTCAGTGGTTCTTTGTGTGTGTATGAGCATGTGTGTGTGTGTGTGTGAACATATATAGAGGAATCACTAGATGCAGCTAGCATAAAAAAAAATTCAACTAGCGATGCTAAGAAATCTGGCAAATATTAGTGCTGTCAATCGATTTAACATTGAATTTAGCTAATCTCAGTCACAGTCTGTCATAGTCTATGATTAATCATGATTAATCACAATTACAGTATATTAAAATACTCAGATCAGATCAGATTATAATGCTGCTGGTATAAGGAAAAACTGGTTAGAGGAAACAGACTATGCAGTTTCATAATATCTCAAACATTAATAAAAAATTAAATGAAAGTCTCTTGAGTGGGATGGCACTAACTGGGTAGTATGGGGTGTGACAACTGGACGATTGTGGGGCTTGAACATGGGTGCTCAGGTCCAAAAGTAAAGAATATAGAGCCTTAACTGCCTGAGCCACCTTCCTATATCTTATAGGAAATGCATTCTTCTAAATATAGTTCCCCTTGTACTGTAGCTCAAGCACACAACTTTGGCTTTATCCAAACTTCCATCTAGAAGTTATTATTTTTTTTTAAGTTTCATAATATTATCATATATATCAATACTGTATACAACATAAATCAATACATTTTAGGATTAACATATTTATATTTATACGTTTTTCTTTTCCAGCATTTAATGTTCATGAAACAAGTTTGTTCCTGTTCTCAGTCACTTATATATATTTCTGTACCCGCCTCTCTTTTCTCTTTCCTTAATTAGTTTCTTGTTGTTTGTTACTTTACCTCTGAGAGTTAGACAAGCAGGGTAGCCTGCTGGTGTAGTGGTTAGCACTGTGGACTCACACCTGCAGGGTTGAAGGTTTGATTTCTGTGGGGTTTTTTTTTTGTTTAAATATGTTTTTCCGTTGCTTGGTGGGTTTCCTCCAGGTACTCCAGTTTCCTCCCAGAGTCTAAAAACATACAGATTAGGCTAAGTGGCACAGACACTGAAGACTGCTTCCATCCATGTTATAGAAACATTTCTCACTCATTCATCATCTATACCACTTTATCCTGTATTCACTAAAGGTATAAGTACCTAGAGGAAACACACCAAACATGGCAAGAACATGCAAACTCCATGCACACAGAGACAGGAATCGAACCCAGACCTTGGAGGTGCAAGGCAAGAGTGCTAACCACTACACCAACATGTTTCTCATTACAGACTAAGGATTCTGTGACTCTCTATATCTATGTGAAACACCTTCTTTCAGTAACCATAGAGTTACCTTAGAGTTTCTATGTTACCATAGAAACTCTAAACTGCGCTCCCATCAGACCCGCTGTTGCAGAGAATTCATCAACATCTACTCAGAATTCTGCTGTGGTGAAATGTTAGCTCACTATTTCTGTCAGAAAAACAACAGGAAACGGAAATTCATACGCAATTTTTTTTCCCCGCTTTGTTGTGCACTGATTAAACAAGAAAATTTAAAGATAGCTGACATAATGGTGGGATGTTATTAGTGTACGCTTCCTTCTACTCCTTTTTAAGCTTGTAAGATGTATGGATTTTTAATCTTGTTCATTTTGTTATTGTACATTTCATAGTTTATTGTTTTGTTTTATTACTTATTATACACTGTGTTAGATGTTCCAAATACTGCGTGACACAACATGATTTGGAGTGAATCGTTTAATTTGCTTCTGAGGAGGAAATGAAAATCCTGTTATCATTGCTTCCTGCTAGCATGACTCAGCATTTTCTGTTTGCTAGTGCAGAAAATGCTAGCAGGTGTGTGGGAGACACATGACATAATATATTTATCTTTTTGATAGTTTTCTGCATGTGACTTCATGACCTCTGCCCCCCTTGTTTCCACCCACTTCTGGACAGTGTAAGGGATGTTACTTACCAGATACCTGTGACAAAACACACAAAGACACAAACACTATGTCTGATAACATTCATCTTAAACAACACTTTATCTCCTTAGTAATCGCTTCTAAATTGTTCTGAACCGTCCGTGTTGTGGTTCAAGTTACAAAGCTAACTAGCTTCTAACATAAGGCTGAATCCTAAATTCCTCTTTAGTCTTTGATCAATGGCATTACTTGGTGTGTGGAACAAGGGATTCTACACCGTACATGGTGCACTAGCTTTACATTTAATGCTAGAACAGTTAGTTAGCTACTAATTATAAAGTGTGAAATGTCTGTATTAGTTAACATTGCTTCCACATCATTATTTGAAGTTTAAAGCACAGTGCATCGTCTTATTTGCAACAGAAACACAGAATGAGCTAACAATAACATTAATGCTAGCAAACACCACCAAATCCAGGAAGAATCATATATATATATATATATATACACACTGTCTGAAGTAATCAGGGTATGATAACGAATCAAACCTTTGCAAATGAATAGCCTTATCACTTTCTTCATCCATTTTCATCACATATGTGGTATCTGTGTGACAAAGCATTTCAAAATATATCTGTTATTGTTTTGTCTCTGAAATACACCTTGAACGTAATTATCTATGAGAACACATAGTAGACTAATGTTGGTGAACAGTGCTTCTGCTGTACACTATTGTGACTGACATCCTAGTAGTCACATGACTGCAAAAGTACTTTAGAAAGAAAATTATTTACAAGAACAATCTGAAAATGATTTAAGCTAGCTAATTTTTTCTCTATATATTAGTAGCTTAGCTGTTTTTAAACTACTCAATATTTTTGTTTTTAGAATATCTTTGCTGCATTATAGCAATTATCGCAATTTATTATAGCAATTCATGACTGATTTTAATGATTCGTTTTTCTTTGTAACCTGCCTCTTAAAGTGAATCAAATTAAGCGAGTGATTCATTTGAATCAATACTCAGCTGATGGTCTTAAAGCAATACTGCAGATAATAAATTATCCTGAATGTATTTTATTGTCTAAATCAACCAGAAAAAAAAAAAGATTCCTTTATGCTGGTGATTCGTCTGATTCACCTTAAAGAATCATTCTAGGTGACTGAATGGTTCACGAATTGCTTCAGCTCTAATATCTGGTGTGTCTATATCTGGTGTGAAGACTCAGGTGCTTTTCTCCATTAAGCAGCACTAAGATGAAGCATGAAACCCTGTCCGGACTCAGCCTCCATATTTTTCCGTCACTCAGACCTTGGCCCGTGTCAGAGACACCTCCCGCCCCCACCCTGACAAAAAAAAAAGAAAAAAAAAATCAGAAAAGCCCACAGAGCCTCTGAAGTGCTGCTCCTCCATTAGATTACCCCACAGAGGGGGTGGAGGGGCTGGCGGATGATTAAGTTCCAGTAAACTCGATTGCTGAAGGCTACATGTAAGATAATGGTCTGGTCCTCTGAGGAAGCCAGTTAAAGCTAGCATCAATCTAGCGCTAATCTAAACCTTTGCGCTTGTCCTCGTCCTTGCTGCCCTCCACGGGTCATACACAATCATACCAGCATCGATCTATCGAGGGGAAAAAAAAAAAAACTGGCTTGAAATTAGCGCTGGATGGCCTTCATTGTAGGATCTAAGAATTAATCCGATTACGGCATGCTGTTTATGCACGATTATGTCACAATTCATCTTTGATAACATGATCACCGACTGTAACCTGATAACGCAAAATATAGCGTCTGATGAACAAAGCGTAATTCTTAATTTGGCAGCCTTGTTAATTCTCCAGCAGAGAAGAAGAACAGGCATCTCGGGAGTGCGTCGCTCTCATGATCGGGTTGTGTTCAGCGTCGAGGTTGGAGTTGTTCATTGTGAAATCATTGTTAAGTAGCATTTGCAAACAAAACTGCTTCAGAGAAAAATCACGAACAAGCTGATGTTACACCCAGTTACAGTAATGCTAACTCAGCTACCTGAAGGCTAATTGTTTCATACAGTATAACCGATAGCTTTTTCCAATACCAAATTACTTTAATCAATTAAACATGTCAATATTTGGAATCTATTTAAGGATACTGATGTTTTCCAATAACATCACATATTGATTTCAACCTAAATGTTTCTACATACATACATACACCTGAATTCTACATCATATTTAGCTGCATATGATTACGACTAGTTAGGTCAATTACTCTTCAGATGAGTAGCACAGAAGGCCACAAAGCACACTCAATGTACCACATTTACCAAATTTACCCCCTTGTAAATTACCAAAACGAACCTCTTACACCAGAGTTCATTTGAAAAGTGTATAATTAGCTAGCTTTATATGTATATAACTAGCCATTAGCAAGAAAATTCTGAAAAGTTAAGGTTACTCGATCTAGCTCATGAAGGTATTGAACTATTTACACATAAACTAGTGAGATTTACATATTTATGAATATATTTAAGGAATAAACTATGAGGTTGATATTTAGTTGATTAGCCATGCGAGAAAATGCTAGAAAAACGTCATTTCCACTAAATTTCATGCAAGTCGTTTAAATTAGCAGAAAAATCATTCCTGATAGCGATCTGTCCAAGGCAGGTTTAGTTGCTACCTATAATAATAATAATAATAATAATAATAATAATAAAAGCAAAAAACTAACAAAATCTGGGTAGGAGCTGTACGGACAGATACATGAGGACATTTTAAAGATTACTTAGTGCTCATGTTGCCCTTTTGCATCCATCTTTTCCTTTTCTTTTTCTTTTTTCCCGCCTCCCTCTTTGCGTTTGCAGGATTATTGATTTGCGCGAGCGTGTAATGATGTTCCTCACCTCACCATTTTAGCGATTTCTTCTTTTAAGCGAAGCGAGCGTCGTCACACTCACAGCATAAAGAGAGGCTAGCACCTCGCAGCTGGACGACTAGCCCTGCTAATTACCTCTTCACTCTGTGTGTGTGTGTGTGTGTGTGTGTGTGTGTGTGTGATGAGCAGGAGGGTTAAATGACTGTCGATTACCAGCTCCTCTCGGTCTCTTTCACAGCCTCCTTATTTTAAAGTCATGAACCAAATACAAGGCTATGCTCGTGACCTTGTAGTGTGTGTGTGTGTGTGTGTCTGTGTGTGTCTGTGTGTGTTTGCATTAGTGTGTCTCTGTATGTAAGGGTGTGTGTGTTCTTTAGCTTTGTATGCTCATATTTTCCATAAACACAATGATATATAATTCTGTGCCTTAAACGTCCTTTTTTTAACTGCTAATAAAACAGTCTGAAGAGCTTGATGAAAAACCATTTGTAGGAAGCTTTTGAGCCAGTGACCTCAGAGGTCAAAGGTGATTGACCTTGCCGGAAGGGTAGGGAGCCATTTTCTTGGCTATAAATGCACAAGATGTGCTTAGAGGCCATGTTGGGTAAGATGATTTAAAATCGTAGCTAGCATGTTTTGAACTGGATTGTGCTGATGTCAGCTTCCCAGGAGGTCATGTGATTTGATTTGGAAAAATAATAAAGCCAAAAGAAAATGACTCTTGTTTTTATTTTAATTGTTTATTGGATTGTTGATGGCAGGATGGGGGGCAGTGGTGGCTCAGGTGGTGGGGTTACTGATTCACGGGTCAAGAGTTCAAACATCACCACCAGGTTGCCACTATTGGGCCCCTGGGCTAGGCCCTTAACCCTAAACCAGTATATAGAGTAATCTGATTGGACGAAAGGCATTCCACGAGTGGTGATGCAGAGCATAACTATACTGGGATGTTTAAATATCTATAATGTATATACAGTATCACTCCATGTCACAGGTGGAACAAGGGCTGGTACACCATATATAGCACACTAGCTTTCCATTTAAAGCTATTTGGGATTCGATCCTGGAACCCGGGAGTTAGTGGAGCTGATATTCTAGTGGAATAAGTGGAAATCTTAAGTAAATCTCCAAAGTTTCTCAGGACTGTACTATCTCCATGCTTTATTCTCCTCAACTTTTGGCCAGTAAGAATTTAAAACTACAGTACTTTCACTCCTGTTATTTACACTAACTTTCAGGCGACATCTCTGCTAGTCACGGTTAGGTAGTTCTGCCAGGCGCAGAAGGATATGTTCTGGTGTGGCAAAATAACTGGTTAAATAAAGAAACAAATCATAAAATGTTGATAATAAATTATGTTTGTGGAACTGTTGTATAAAAGCCATATTACACTCAAGGACATGCTGTTGTACTGAATATCAGCACAGTTGTACCCTCAGGCTTCACCCTTGTGCCTACAACTGCATCAAAGCCATGCTGAAAATCATTATACAGGGTGGGCCATTTATATGGATACATCTTAATAAAATGGGAATGGTTGGTGATATTAACTTCCTGTTCGTGGCACATTAGTATATGTGAGGGGGAAAACTTTTCAAGATGGGTGGTGACCATGGTGGCCATTTTGGATCCATAGGAAGAGGGTCATGTAACACATCAAACTTATTGGGAATTTCACAAGAAAAACAATGGTGTGCTTGGTTTTAACGTAACTTTATTCTGTCATGAGTTATTGTAACTTATTATTAATTATTATTAACTTATTATTATTATTATTAGTTATTGTTGGTTAACTGTAGCATGGGAGATGGGTGGTCTCGTAGGGTGTCTTGCATTGAAATCTGCTGCAATGACCCGGTTACTGC
>JAQQZT010000038.1:1743789-1760832 GCA_030068275.1 Clarias platycephalus | reverse complement strand
AGAGAGAGAGAGAGAGAGAGAGAGAGAGAGAGAGGTGGGGGTGGGTAGTGCCCTGCTGCAGCCTTTAAATGCTGTTGACCCTCAGACATGACCTCAAGCTTAAGCCCCGCCCCCTCCAGGTTTCTTTCTTTCCACTTCTCTTTCCTTTCTCTCATTCTCACTCTGTTATTCATTTTTACACCCCCTATTCCTGCCTTCCTTCATGCCTTTCTCTCTCTCTCTCTCTCTCTTGTCTGTCGCTCTATTGATTGGTTTTCCTCTCTGTCTCTCACTCATCTTCTATTCTTCTCCTCATCCTTCTCTATCTAAGAGAGAGAAAAATGGCTGACCATGGACCTCCAGAAGAATACAGAACAGTGTGTGTGTGTGTGTGTGTGCGTGATGTACATTAGAAGCTTTTTAAACTGAATGTAGAGTAAATGATGTACAGTCAGTCAAAAACACACAGAGGAAAATAATCAGCGACAGTCTGGTGTGATAAAGCAGAGTTCCTGAGACCCACCTGAGGATGAAGGGGCGTCTCTATGGGTTCTTTTAGCAAAAAGAAACAGAGAGAGGGAAGATAAGAGAGTAAAATAGAAAAAAACTGAGAAAAGGAGAAAGATGTAAGGGGATGAGAGACATAAATAGGAAGAGATTAAGAAAAAGAAGAGAGAGAAATGAAAAAAGGGGGATAGGATAGTCCTAAAGAAAATAAAGAACAGAATAGAGAGACATACTGTATATAGAGAAAGAGAAGATGAGATAAAGAGGAAAGTAAAAAGAGGAGGTGAAAGAGTGATATTAGCAATAGGAAAAGACAGAGAGAGAAAGAGAGCAAAAATTGTACCTGTGAATATAAGTGTCACTGCACAACATTATTCACTTTGTTTCATTAATTACTGTGTACTTCTTCATATAGAATCTTTTTCGAAGACGTCCTTGCTTTGCCTGTACCTCATTACATTCTCTATATAAAATCATTCAGAATAACACTGTCTCATCAAAATAGCCTCCTTACCTGTAAAAATCTCTTGAACCAAATTAAATATTTCTAAAAATAATGTTGCTTTATTTTAAGTTTGACTTAAGCTAATTCGTTTTGTTCATCCAAAGAGAAATTTGTTCTCCAGTGTGCGAGGCTTTGTCCTGTACACCTCCTTTTTTTGTAGCCCCACAGTAAAAAAAATCACATGGAGTGAGATCTGGACTTCCTGGAGGCCATTCATGATGTCCGTGTTGTCCCAAATGCTGGAGGACACACTGGAGGACTTGCAGACACGGATTCAGGAGGTTCTCAGCAATACCTCAAATGACTTCATTGGAAATATGGATTTTATTAACAATTTTTAATGCCTAGTTACTTTTCACCCACTTTCTTATAATATTTTTCTTAATGTAGAATTATTTTTTTGTACTGTATGTATATATATATGTATTTCTTTGCTCTACAGCAGTTATTTCGACATGCCTAAGACTTTCGCGCAATACTGGATGATGTATTGATGTGGTATAAGAGACCTTCACGTTGGTCTGTTTGGAGAAAGTCATCCCCTTCAGCCTGGTCTCCATCACTCAGCGTCTATTATCATTGTATAATTCATGGCACTGAAATTCCTATCAGCTCTCTTCTGGTATAAAATGAAGAGAAAAAAAACAGCAGAGCGTTCTAGAGATAGACAGTCCTAAAAGTGGAAAAGCACTCGTTCTGTCTTCCTGGTTTGATCTCATCCGTTTGCTCTTTTTTTGTGTCGGGACATTGATTGGACGGACGCGGCTTCTTTTGAAATCGTGGCTTTATTGACCCGAGCGTCGAGCTCTTTCATGTCTCTCAGCGGCCGGCTGACCTTTGGCTGACGCATACGTCCGCGCAGCACCATTTTCGGACGCTGCTGTCTTGTTTCTCGTAACTCCGGGACAAAAGATGAGAGCTCGGGGAACCTGAGGCATCGATTGCAGAAAGGCCAGGTGAAGCTCCTGTGGCGTGAGGGCTAAAACTGTCCACATGTTCACCTGCGCATTTCATACTCTACAACAAAACAAGGGGGTTTTATATTATTTCAGGTTGTTTACTCAATCGTTGGTGAGTTCGTCACGCATGTTTAAGATGCAAGTATGTAATGTAGTGACAACTGATATACACACACTTCCTGGAGTTTATTTCACTATTTAAAAAAAACTATTCCAAAAAAGTCTAATTCTAAAGAATGTGTAAATATTGAAAATATGCAAAATATCAATTCAATTAAATTACTCAATCGATTCAATTAAAATCAATTGAATTAATGATTCATTAAGTACATTAGTACTTAATTTAATTTCATTAAATTAATTCTAAATTAATTCTAGTCTAGTGTAATGCCTCACTAATTTCACTGGAGTAAGTCATGCTGTTGAAGTCAGTAGAGTAAAGTCATCAAGGTCAAGGTGGAGTCACTAATACCACCCTGAAGTTAATTATCTTTCAATAGCAGCACAATCTATAGTGTTTTACTCCTCTTACATCTAAGGGATTTGCAAAAAATTTTACATTTTAATTGACAAACAAATGACATCATACTTTTTATCCATTTCTGGATACATTTAAAGCTAGTTCCTGTTCTTACTTACATTATAGCAGTTATAAATTCCCCCCAAAAATCGCAACATTTGCTACTTACAGTTTTACCTCTGAATGTAATAAAGCCATGACACTGGAGACTCCATCCCTACATGTTAAAGAAATATTTATAATCACCAAATAATAAAATATTTTCATAATTTTTTAAAATCCATTTACCACTACCACACACTTGTAGCCTTTAATTCTTAAGCCTTTAGACATTTCGTAGCACCTCTAAACGATCGTTTGTTCCCCTGGATACACTTGTGCAACACGTGCCTCAATGCATGCGCTAACGTATGCATTCAGAGCTCAGCGTGTGGCCCAGGGCTGAGCCTGTGTTTGTATAGAGCGCATTAAGCTAATCGATAGCCTGTGCCATATTCCACACCGCAGTCAGAGCATGTGGGAGCAGCTGTGTACCGGAGCCTCATTACGGAGGCCGAGGCGTACCGGATGTCCCCCTGCAAGCAGCGGCTCTGGACGCAGAGAACTCATCGATGACCTCCCGTCGTTCTCCGATGCCTTGGCATCACTTCTATCGATTGCCTGGCTCAGTTTATCATTTTCTGAAACAGACTGCAGGACGTGGACTTCCTCTGGAGCGCCATGCCGGGGCTAAGCCTTCATAAGTCCTCTAATGAACCCCTCGCTTCAAATGGGCCAGGTTTTAAGAGTACAAGCTGCGAGAGAGAGAGAGAGAGAGAGAGAGAGAGACAGAGAGACAGAGAGAGAGATGTGATTTATTGAAGTTTGCAGATGATGTAATGCAATGATGAAATGCATCAAATGGAAATCTTAAAAATGTAACATGATTTTTTTTTTCTAAAGGAATCTGGACACTCTGTGTGCTGGAACACTTGCACAGCTTAAAATGAAATGTATACATAATATACTTAATGCGTAGCCCTTGAACCTCAGAGCAGTTTAGCCAATAAACATATACATGGCTCAGGATTATGCATTATAGAGTGTTGTATCCTTTTTTTCAGCACAACCTAGGGCAATATGATGATCAGCACTTGTTTTCAAGAAGATATCAAATTTAATGGCTAAACATCAAGCTGTTTGCTAAGATATTATCTCACTTGATGTGAGCCGATTTAGCTCTTTCATTGGCGAAGACGCACCTTGCCATTGTTGATATTGTTTTACCACAGAGCTGTTGCTCTGGTCCTCAGGTTCTGGTTATAGAGAAAAACTGGAGCATCATATCTGGGGCATCCTGCAAGTGAACGCACACTCCTGGTCTTACTAAGCTTCTGCTGACAAATGTCAAACCAAACTGTGGTTCTGGGTATCCAAGGCAGTCTGTCATATCTATCATGGATTGAAATTTATTAATGATGTATACCCCAGTGGTTAGCACTGTCGCCTAGCACCTCCAGGGTCCAGGCTCGATTCCCGTCCCTGTGTGCATGGAGTTTGCATGTTCTCCCCGTGCTTGGTGGGTTTCCTCCGCGCACTCCGGTTTCCTCCCACAGTCCAAAGACATGTAGGTTAGTCTTTGGCGTTTCCAAATTTCCCGTAGTGTGTGAATGAGTGTGTGTGTACGTGTGTGTGCCGTGCAATGGATTGGCATCATGCCTTGTGCCATAAGTCCTCCTGGGATAGGGTCCAGCTCCCGGCGACCCTGAATACAGTATAAAGTGGTATAGAAGATGAGTGAGTGAGTGAATGTACACCCCATGTGTGCCATGCCATCAATGAGGGAATGGGTGTGGTCTAAGGCGGAGATTTCAGGTAAAGTTCCTGCAATGTAAACTATATTGTCACATGTGTGTGTGTTTATGTTTGAGAGAAATAGAACAAGAGAGAAAGGAAGTTCCTCTAAATGTTCTTGTAATGGTTACTAGTGATAATTTGAACTATTTTTTCCACAATGATCCTTGGTCCCTGTTACTCCTGTTTAATTACAGTTGAGGCAAAAAGCAGAAGAATTATTAGAGGACTGACACACACACACACACACACACACACACCATCACATATCATCATACATCACCCTGACCTTACAGAGCAGAGCGTCAGCCGAGGACGGCACACCCTTTCTTGAGTTTATCCTGGACATGCTGTAAATCCATGGTTCACTCCAAACTCCATAACACACACACACACACACACACACACACACACACATACACACACACACACACACACATACACACACACACACACACACACACAAACTAATTTATATCAATATAGAAATACACTTTTTGATGTAGTAAATCAGTGTTTAAGCTTATGAATTGTTAAAGATGCTAAGAGGCTATAAGGGTTTATAAATGTGCCGATTGGGAGACATTACCTGTTTTCATAATACTAGGTTCTGGATTACTGGATTACAGAATACAGTACTGCATTATTTGTAGGTTTTCTTCTTTTTGATTATAAGTGATTATGTACATTATTACAAAACCAAAAAAAGTCTAATCTAGAACCCTAAAGAACCATGAAGTTCTGTGTAGAACCCAAAACTTACACCTTCCAAGTCAAACCCTAACTACTTAAGGTTCCCATTGAGGTTCACTTTAAAACCTACAACCAATGATTTCCTTATCAGAAGAAGCCGTGCAGGTAGACGCCTTAGCTCTAGAACTAGTGTTAATTAATGATGAGCGTTTAATCAGAGCAGGAAGAATATTCATCATGGAGTTGCTGAGAATCCACACGCTCGTAAATGTTCTCTGTGTGATTGAAACATTCGCCGTTTGACTTCAGAGACTCATGGAGTGGCAGCATCATTAGCGCTCATTGTGCTAATTGAGAGTTGTTTACGGCCAGGAAGCTCCACGCTGCTGACTAAACAACAAGTCTGTGCTGAGAGAACTGAGTAAAATAAATGAACATGGAAGGAGAAGAATCTGACTGCATGTAGGAGAAGTTTTCTAAATGATTGCGTTAAATAAGATCCAGACAAACGCCTAGAAAAATCCAGCTAGCATTAGATTAATGAGTATGTGAGGAGTGATGGGAAAAAAAGCCTCATTGAGTTGTGAACCTGGTGGAGATAGCAGCCATACATTTGTTTACCACGGCGTTGGTATAAAAACAAGAAGAACCCATGAAGAAATTATAATTAGGTTGTTTCTGTTACTAACATCTAAACATGTACAAAGACATGGAAGAAAATTTGGTCATAAAATCTAGAACCTCTGAGGATCTCCAGTGAAGGTGTTGTGAAGAAGCAGAGGGTCTCCTCATGAAAAACCCCCCAGATAGAACCATGTTGGGAAGCTTTCACCTGGCCAAAGAAGCCATTTTTTGTTTGGTTTATCCTTCTGAAGAACCTTTGCCTGTCTAGTATGCTATGGAGAAACTCTCTCTTCCTCATAAAACTCTACAGCAACGTTTCCTATTCAGAAAGAACGAAAGAGAGAGTAAAATCAAGTAGGACCCATTTAGGAATATCCAAATATCTCTTAGTAAAACCCTTTCTGCACACTACTGTAGATCAGAGGTTTTACATATTAAAGACATTTCCATGTAGAACCTTTTCAGAAAATGAAAAACCCAAACTGTCCAAGGAGGAACATTTTGAGGAACCCTTTTACAAGTGTTGTCTCCCCTGCAAGAGTCAATGCGACACATATCCTATAGGTCCAGTGGAAAACAGCAGTGGAGTTTAACTTACTTAGAAAGAGTCCTAACTAGAACCTCTTTAGAAAACTGGTAACCCTGAATTAACCAAGTAGTGGAACCCTTAAGTTTTTGCCTTCAAATAGGCCCTTAACTCCTAAAAAAAAAAAAGCTTTTTACGAGCACATGGAATAAGTGATCCATTGTTTCAGCTGGAAAATTCTTGTAGTTCATGCTCCCTATAAAGGCTCTATGTAGAATCCTACTGCAGGGTTTCCAATTCAGACAGAGTTCCTGCTAGAACCAATTTAGGATGTGAATAGCTCAGAGGGTTAAGGCACTGCGGTACTGATTGGGTCCAGGCCCCAGCTCTCCCAGGTAATCGTTGTTGAGCCCTTG
The DNA here is from genome assembly GCA_030068275.1 of Clarias platycephalus. Lineage (NCBI taxonomy): Eukaryota > Metazoa > Chordata > Actinopteri > Siluriformes > Clariidae > Clarias > Clarias platycephalus. The sequence continues at coordinate 1,754,270 of JAQQZT010000038.1, read as the reverse complement.
AGCAAGACCCTTATGCCTATGTGCTCCAGGGGCGCTGTATCATGGCTAACCCTGCGCTCTGACCGCAGCTACAGTGAGATATGCGACTGAGCAAAAGCAATCAAACGAACTTCTTTATTCTTAGGCAGGGTGTTTCTCTATGAGTACTACCTGTTTAGGAGGTTATTAACCAGGGGCTGTTGCTAGACTTACAGCTCAATAAGATCATCAATATTACTTATGCATCAAACCTGATTGGTACTGTAGCTGAGGCATGGTTCCCTGGCTACGACACACACACACTGCCGTGGAAAATTTGAAATGTTACTGGAGCACAGCAGATCAATACTGGGGCACATTTCCCAGTAAAAGGGGTCTACAAATGCCTAACTTGTGTGAACTTTTGTGCCTAAAGTTCTCTTAGTTATCCAATGAACCCTTAAGGAACTGCTTAGTTTTGTACCAAGTTTAAAAAGTTGCATGTTAAACATCTGGCTCTAGATATAAAGGTAATGAAGTTTGTACTGCAGACTTGCCCAAGTAATATAGACACATGATCCAATAAATCATTGGACAATTAAGAGCTCTTTATGCTATACTTGTTTACTTTTGCTGAAGACAAATATACTTTCACTAAGATTTTTTTTCCCCACAAAACAAGGAAAATACTTTAAACGTTTGTTTGCTTAGCAGGTCACCTGGCTTTTTGACTTCTTTAGTAGAATTTTTTATTTTGTCTCTGAAATGTTTATATACATAAAGAATGGGAGAAATAAATGGAATTAAGGCCATCAGAATAAAGCTAGAGGTCAATAACGTGTGTAAGATTCCACTATGATACAGCAAATATTTGCGCTGAACTCTCAGAACAATGACGTCCAATCAATGGGATATGTATTAGGAAACAGTGTCCTAACACACACACACACACACACACACACACACACACACACACACACACACACACACACACACACACACACATTAAATTAAATATGTATGAGTCTAAAGTGTTGGATATTCAGATGATCCATGCTGAATGTTAGTTCTGTCCCATCCAAGCATCAGCTGCCACAATTCAATAATTATTATTGATTTGCTTACCGGCTGTCAATCTCAGGTCTGAGAGAGAGAGAGAGAGAAAGAGAGAGAGAGAGAGAGAGAGAGAGAGAGAGAGAGAGAGAATTAGATAGAGGTGTGATGGACAGAGAGAGGATTGGATGGTCCCTTTTTCCAACACGGAAGTCTCATCTCTAAAATGAGGCGAGATGAGATGGCGCAGGCGGATAAGGGTAATTGATGATTGTTTCAGCATTGAGAGGATGGAAGGAAAAAAAGACCTCGGAGAGAACGAAGAAGAGAAAAAACATGGGGGAGGAGTAAGAGGAGAGTCAGGAGGAGGAGGAGGAGGAGAGGGTCAGAAAACGAGAGAGGAATGAAAGAAAAGCTTTGCGGCCGGCGTCCTCCTCCGCCGAGTCCGGCTATAGGCTTTACATCTGGGCTCGGCTTCAAAGTCCAGAAAAACAAATATGCAGGACCTTTAGATTAAAATGTCAGCGTGCAGCAGGCATTGATTTCCTCCTGAGCTCAGAGTGAGGAGACGTGCAGCGCCCGGTGCCATATAGAACCGGCTTTAATGGCGTCGTTATAAAAATCCGAGATCCGAGAGGATGAAATTCTCAAAGCATTCGGGCGATCCTGTGAATTAAACGCAAGCTGCTTTAGGGAAAAAGTCAACATGTGGAGAAAGAGAGAGGATAAAGAGACATAACCTTCACTTATCAGAAATGCTTTCAGGTAGAACCTATTTAGGATGTTTAGAACGCTTACAGATCTGATGGACAATTTTTTTCATTGAAAAGGTTAAGTCTAAAATCTTCCACTGTGTTTTATTAGTTTTGGAGAAACTCACAAAACTTATATGTGAAAGTGTTTTTGCTTGTGTGTTTGTTTGTTTACCTTTCCGACAGAATTCCAAGTAGAACCCATTTAGGTAACAAATGACCCTTGATGATCCTACAATTTACCCTAATTATAATATTTATTACTAAATTTTAAATTTTATAAATTTCTTTGGGGTGGTGCCACGGTGGTGTAGTGGTTAGCCTTGCACCTCCAGGGTTCAGGTTCGATTCCGGGCAGGCTCGATTCCCGTCTCTGTGTGCATGGAGTTAGCATGTTCTCTCCATGCTTGGTGGGTTTCCTCTGGGTGCTCTGGTTTCCTCCCGCAGTCCAAAGATATGCAGGCTAGGGTAATTGGCGTTCCCAAATAGTGTGTCCCGTAGTGTGTGAATGAGTGTGTGGATGGGTGTGTGCGTTGCGATGGATTGGCACCCTATCCAGGATGTACCCTGCCTTGTGCCCTAAGCATCCTGGAATAGGCTCCAGGTCCCTGCGACCCTGGACTACAGGATAAAGTGGTATAGAAGATGAGTGAGAGTGAGAAATTTCTTTGATTGTTCCTCTAGGACTCCACTTACAGTAGAGGGTCCACATAGAACCATACAACAGAATGTTTCCTGATCAGAAAGTCTTCCAACTAGAACATTTTTAATCCATCTGGAGGAACTCCTGAAGGTACTACGGACATCTCTACAAATGTGTTTTCTATTCTGCGTAAGTTCCAAGTAATACCTGTTGAAGAAGCTATAACCATTAATTATCCAATCAGTTAACGATTACAATGCATTTTAAAGTCGAACCCTTCTAAGTTCGCAGCAGAACCATATAGGAGACCTTTTTGCAATATGTTCTGCATACTGCTCTACAACCGAGCATTTTCCTGTCAGGAAAAAAATCCAATTTGAACCCTATTGAGAGCTTTTTTTAATGTTTAAATGGTACATGGTTGTTTTAGCTGTGTGGTTCTCCATAAAAATAATCTGCATTAGTGTTTCGCTTTGAGAGAACTTCTGAAACATCATTTAGCCTAAAAACATTTCACTATCCAAAGAAACCTGTTAATGGTTTTCCAAGTCACCACAGTGGACCAATCTGTTCCACACACAACCTGGCACAACCTGCCCACTTAATTATGCAGGCTTGGGACTAGTGGGACTTGCATCCAGTGAGTGGGGACTGGGAATCAAACCTGGGTCTTTCACATGGCAGGCAAGGAACTAGCACTACTCCACCAAATAGTAGAACCCTATGTATAAGGTGTAATTAAAACAGTAGAGTATAAAATACAGAACTAATATAATATTATGTTTATACCATCCTTATGGGTTCTTTCAATTTTAAAATGTACTGTATGTGTAGAACCACAGAATCGTTATCAGAAACCACTCCCAAATATAAACTTTTTAAGGAAGAAACAACAGCAAAAGCCATAACTGTGAAAATAACCATTTGACAAACACGTTCTACATTGTATAAATTGTCTGTGGTTGTTGCTTAAGCTTAAAGTTTCAATGCATCCTTAAACCTTTAAAGAACCCTAAAGGAATAGTATAAAATAAGAGTTAATAAGAGTATGAAAAAGTAAATAATTATGGATAAGTTGCAGTATCATGAACATACCCATTAGTACATACAGTCTCGGGTCAAAGAATGATCTATCTAATAGGTATTTAATAGTTAGAATGTAGTGACAGTTATTTGAAGAAAGTGAAGGAGGAGTGGATGGCAGTGAAGGAGAAGGGGTTCTACGGTGGAAATCTCAGTGTGAAGCAGGATGTCATGAGACTCTGCAGATTGGTGAGATTGCTCCTCTCGGCTCTCCGTCCTGAGCTAATGGAGAGCCTCTCTTTCTGTGCACAAATCCAATTAAAGCAGGAGATTTGGTGTTGATAAATGCCTTCCATCTACACAGCACAGCACAGATCCTTCATTTCTAAATATATATTACCACTCGTTCCATCGAGAGAAGAACCCGGACTCTCTGAAGACAAAAAAGCAGCTTGGTGTGATTGGGTGGTTGAGAGAAATGTCTCAGGTTGTGTTATGTCATTACGTGTGAACTGTTTGGAAGAGGAATGTTATCCCAAAAGTGGAAACTTGTTTCATTTTCAATCGGGTTTATAACGAAGAATTTTGTGAAGAGTATGCACTTTAACTTCAGCATGCTTTATCCTGGTTAAATCTGGAGACTACACCTAAATGTTTTTTCGGGAGTTGGAACAAAACCAGAGAACACAGAGATAACCTAGCTGATCACAGGGAGAAGAGAAGGAAAGCAGACACTAAGTTGAGCTCAGGAATGAACCAGAGAGTCTGAAACTACCATTACTGTTGGTCCATTAAGCCTGGACGTATCCTGCGCATGTATCCTGTGTAATTTTAAACAAACAGGCTATGCTAGAATTAAATATATATATATATTTTTTTCAGTTTGGGAACTTATAAAGGTAGATCAGCTACAACTACAACAGTATTAAAGAAGAAAATTTCAATTACAGGGCTGAAGCAGGAATTGGGGGGGGGGGGGGGGAGGGATCGTAAATCCATCTTGATGCATGGTTGCAAGAACCCGGAATAATGGAGCCGCCTCTGGACTCCACTGGAAGAAGAAGAAGAAGAAGAGGAAGAAGAAGAAGAAGAAGAAGAAACTTCATTGCCAAGTACGTTTGCACATAAAATAAATTTATTTTGGTGACAGAAGCTTCCAGAGACAAACAGTTTTAGTTTAGTAGGATGTGGATTTTTATCAAATAAGTCAAATAAATATCAATAGTATTGCACTGTATTGCACCTATTGCAGACCTTAATATTATTATTACAAATATTTTATTGCACAGTGAAGAGAACATTTGAACTGTTCATGAGCTAAATTGCCTGGGGGGAAAAGCTGTTCTTGTACCTGACTGTCCTGGTGTTCGGTGCTCTGTAGCGCCGACCAGATGGCAAAAGTTCTAAGAAAAGGTGGCTTGAATGTGAGGGGTCCAAAGTGATTTTCTGAGCCCTTTTCTTCACTCTGGATTTATACAGTTCTTGCAGGGTGGACAGGGGAGCGTCGATAATCCTTTCAGCAGTCTGAACTATCCTTTGTAGTCTTCTGGTGTCTGATTTTGTAGCTGAACCAAACCAGACAGTTATTGAAGTGCACAGGACAGATTCACTGACAGCTGAGTAGAACTGTATGAGCAGCTCCTGTGGCAGGTTGAACTTCTTCAGCTGGCAGGAAATACAACCTCTACTGGGTCTTTTTAACAGTGGAGTCAATGTGATTGTCCCACCTCAGGTCCTGCGAGATAATGGTGCCCAGAAATCGGAATGACTCCACTGCTTCTACAATGCTGTTCATGATGGTGAGTGGGGGAAGTGCAGCAGGCTCCTAAAGTCTACAATCATTTCCACTATTTTGAGTCTGTTCAGTTGCAGGTTGTTGTGACTGCACCAGACAGCCAGCTGCTCAACATCGCTTCCATATGCAGACTCGTCATTGTCCTTGATGAGGCTGATGATTGTAGTGTCATCTGCAAATTTTGGGAGTTTGACAGAGGGGTCTGTAGAGGTGCAGTCATTTGTGTAGCGAGAGAGTGGGGAGAGAACGCATCCCTGGGGGGCGCCAATGCTGGTGGTGTGGGTGTTGGACATGAATTTACCCAGTCTCACAAGCTTTTGTCTGTCTGTCACAAAGCTGGTGATCCACTGACAGATAGAGCTACAGTAGGAACAGAGGACTGGGTTAGTTTGGTCTGGAGCAGTTCTGGGATGATCGTATTAAAAGCTGTCATGAAATCCACAAACAAGACCCTCACATAAGTTCCTGGTTTGTCCAGATGTCCAGACACACCTGTTTGCTCTATAAGCAAACTGCAGGGGGTCAAGTAAGGGTCTAGTGATGTCCTTTAGATAAGCCAACACAAGTCTTTCAAATGACTTCATGAGCACAGATGTTAGGGCAACTGGTCTATAGTCATTAAGTCTTGTGATTTTATTTATGTATTATTTTTTTGGAATGGGGATGATTGTGGAGCGTTTGAAGCAGGAAGGAACTTCACACAGCTCCAGTGATCTGTTAAAAATCGGTGTGAAGATGGGGGCCAGTCGGTCAGCACAGCATTTCAGACAGGCTGATGTAATGCCATCTGGGCCTGGAGCGTTCCTTCTCTCCTGGTTCTGGAAGATCTGACGAACATCCTTTTCACTGACCTGAAGTGCAGGGTGGGGGGGAGTGGGGGGGGGGTGTCTGAGGTGTCAATGGTGGTGTAGAGACATGGTCAGGACAGGTGTGTGGTGGGAGTTCAGGAGTTTCAAATCTACAGTAGAACTCATTATGGTCATCAACCAGTTGTTGATTTTCTGCAGAATTGGAGGATGGTGTCTAGTTTGTGATGGTTTTTAGGCTTTTCCACACTGAAGCAGGGTCATTTGCAGAAAACTGGTTTTCCAGCTTTACAGAGTAGGTCCTCTTAGCCACTCTGTCATTGTTGTATGTTGACCAGGCAGTAGTCAGAAAGTCCTAAAGCTGCTCTGGGCATGAAGCGATATGCATCCATTATTGCAGTGTAGCAGTGATCCAAAATATTTTTGTCTCTAGTGGGGCATTTGATGTGCTGTTTGAATTTAGGCAGTTTAAGTGTGAGTTTTTCTTTGTTAAAATCACCAAGAATACACAGAACAGAGATCAGTTGGTGTATTCTGATCAGCCAGCTGGTGCAGCACACTTACCAGAATAAACCAGATAAACTCGTGCGGAAAATAGAAAGGCTTACAGTTTGATGAAGATGCTTCTAGACGGGAACTGTTATTTTGATGACTGCCAGCCACGAGTCATGAGCCTCAAGGTATTCCTGAGTGTGTCCTGGCTCTCTCAGGAATACACACTCAAAACAAAAGCACTACAAACCTCAGTGTGGATGTTCACCACTGCCTTGAAAGTAATTCTGCACTATCCAGGAACCATGTGAGATCATACAATGAAAGGAAACAAATGCACCCAGCATTTCAGATTCTTTTTTGTAGATCCTCTATGGGAGGGTTCTTGCTGAAACCCCTTTCTGAAGTGTGCATGCATGTCTTTAAAGGACTAAGGCCAAGAGTTGTTACTGTATATATCCATGGTTAAACTTCAACAACTTATCACAGCAATCATTTTGTTTCTCCTGTTTTGGATTATACCAGATTATAGCACAGCTCTAGTGAGCTCTCAGATCTGTTAAATTTAGTTTCTATAATGGCACTTCTGCAAATTACAGGTTCACATTACTGAACGTGTTGTAATACATTATCAGTTCCATAGTAGTAGGTCATTTAAATAATTGTTACCATAATAACAGGTAATTTGCATTAATGTTTTTATAGGGGGAACAGTCATTATTGTTTCCATTGTAACAGGTAAGTTACATCATCTTTTCCATAGTACCAGGTCATTACATCATTGTTTCTATAGTGGCATGCCATTTTCATGAAGGTTTTCATAGTAACAGGTAAATTATGTAATATTTTCCATAGTAACATGTTATTTACATTATTGTTTCCATAGTAACAAGTCATTCACATCATTGTTTCCATAGTAATAGGTCATTTGCATTAACATTTCCCTGGTAACAGGTAATTTACAGAGACTTGGCAGATAAAAAAGTTTGTGGATGTAAACTGTCTGTGGATGCCATTTATTAATAAAGACTCAACTTTGCCAAACTGCTGTGGTGTAAGAAGAATACAACATGTTTGGAATTGATGTTTTTGGTAAATAAACAACCACTTTGTAATAATGTTCGCATCACACCATGGACGATTTCCTATTTCCATTTTCTTATAGTGTTATAAAGAACTTTCAAGGCTGTGCTGAACATCATCTACATCAAGGTTCTGAGCGCTTTTGTTTTAAGTGTGTATTCCTGTGAGAGCCAGGACATACTCAGGAACACCTTGAGGTTCACGACTCGTGGCTGGCGGTCATCAAAATAACCATAAATATCGGGGAAGAGACGAGAGGAGTCAAATCCGGGCATTTTATACGAGCTTCTGCGGTTGCTCCACTGCTCTTGCAATCAGAAATCATCCACTATCTTTCCTCTACCCTTGGAAAGCCTCATCCATTTCTCCATTGGACACCGTCAAGGGCCGATCCCACTATCTGATGTCGAGGCCTCTGGTTATTAATAAACGTCAGGCAGAATTGATGTATTTTCCCTCTAGAAGGATCCATGGCTCAGGGGGAGATGTATCGTTATGCGTAGGAATGCACAGAAACCTAAGGGTTTCTTAGTAAAAGCTTTCCATCATTACTCTGGAGTCTTGTGCTGGAAATGCATATTTATTTTTTGTGCGCAAGAGAAAGAGAGAGGGAGAGAGAGGGGGAGAGAGAAATCACTCTCGTCATTTATTGGGACACCTTTTTTAGTTCTCACTACAAAAGCCAGCGCCACAGGTCTTCTGGAGAATTAAATTTAACAGGCTCCAAATAAAAAATGACTCATCTGTATGTTTTAAGAGCAATATGTAATAAAGCTCTCCTGCATTACTTCTTCTTTTTTGATACCATTCATCAAAAATCGAGGGGAATTAAAGTGCCTTCTGCTCATTCTGTGTCATCAGAGGGTTAGGAGTGTATCTGACCTCAGAGAGGAAACGTTAGTGTGACGTTAATGAAGGAAGGACAGAAGGAAGAAAACGTCCTGTGTTGTTCTTTTACAGGAAAATAATCAACAACCTGATAGTCAGATTTTTTTTTTGTTACCACACCAAGTGATTTATTCTTTGCACACCCCACTGAGTACATGATTTACTTAATTAACAATGATGTTGTAGAAGATCCAGCACACTCACTAATGTTCTCACTTACATTATAGCAGCTACAAATGTCTGCTGCATCACTAGATATCATTTTCTCTTTAAAAGGAACCACAAAACGTCTCTATCCTGAAGATGTCAGAAAAGTTACAGCTTTACCTCTGAAGGTTACAAGGCGTTAACGCTGGAAATGCCTTTCATGTTACAGAAGCATCATCTTACTTTGAGGAAAAACACATACATTTGTTATTAAATTACTATATGATATATCTGGACCATGATAACTTAAGATCCTACTAAAGATTCTTAGCTAACGTCAGGATTAATTTGGGTAATTTGAATTTTTTGCTTGATTTTTATTCTTTCTTCACTCTATTTCTTTAATTTATTGGTGAAAGATAAATCTGTCTTGGAAATTGATAATAATTAGCTATAGTGTTACTGAAGAGTCATTTATATTTGTGTTAGTGTTTGCTTTAATCATTAATCAGAGAATTTCATACTGAATATCATTTCCTACAAAGACTGTGAGTCTTGCGAGACGAGATGGAGAAGCTTCTGATCATAATTTGTTGGGTAAAAAAAAAAAACACAGAAGCGATGAAGACGATGAGCAATGAAGAGGTAGGTAGAGACCTTCTTTCCACAGTGAGTCAATAATCAATGAATCATTAACAGGAGAGTGCATTTTCATTTTCAGGGGTTTAGTGGACCCTATCCCATTCTTCACCAGATCATAACTCTTTTACACCCAACACCTTTCTCGTTATAGAGTCGGACTGGAATTTGCCGGGATCATTCTGGGCACGCTGATATTCATCGACTGCCTGGACGCTTGGGTGCCTCTTTTTAAGAAGCTCTGATGTTGGGCTCGTAATAATACCGGGCTCTTTTTCATCAGACCAAGAGCTTCTTGTCATGAATGGCATTTTTGAAGATGATGGCCATGAGGATTATTTGGAAAATGGAGTCATTTGTGGAAATTCCATTTTCCACTTCTGTCTGGATGTCGGATCTGGGAAAGCTGATTAAATCAATTATTAATTTTCCCCATTAAAGCCTTGTTGTGTCCTGAAGGAAAGGAGTGTGGAGTGTCACAGGCTTAAATCCACATGAATACCAAACCATTCTAAAGGAATACGAGGTAATCAAAGATGTCTGCCATGGCCATATACGGTATATATATAGATAGTATATTTATACAGTAGATATAGATTCATTTATCTTCTATACTGCTTATCCTGTATACTCCCAGTAGACTTTGGGCACTAAGCAGGGTATCAATCCATCTCAGTGCACACAAGCACACTCTACGGTATATATACTGTAATATAAACTAGCGTGTGTTATTCCCTCCTTTCACAAAGATGCTCATAAAAATTGTGTCCTTTTCTATTTTTCAGGTCAACAAGCTGTATTGTTCGTGACATTTTTTTTTTACTTTTAGAGTCATTTATTGTGTAATCGTTCTTTGTGCTGTAGAGTGTTTCCTGTGGCGGACCATCTCGTTATCATAATCTCTCGCTGATTATTGATTTTTGATTACAGATGCATTGGCTTCTGCAGACGCGGGGAGGTTGGACGTGGGGCCTGAGGCCTGGGCTGCATATTGATGAGTGTCACTCAGTCCTCTATCTCCTGAGTGGTGGTATACGGTGACCTGCAAGCTCAAAATGAGGCAACAAAATAAAAACATACTTCTACTCCTTACATTTTCACGCAATTATCTGTACATTCTACTCTTTACATTTTAAAAATAGCCTCGTTACTCCTATTTTATTTCAGCTTGTCATTCAAAAAACAAACAAACAAAAAAACAT